>DWTO01000340.1:0-22543 GCA_018244755.1 Jemadia pseudognetus
CTTCAGTTGCGAAACAGGTTTCCGTCGGCTACTTTTTTAACAGAACTTAAATTATATATTTTTTTGTATACAATATAAGGCTTTGGTAGCTTCCTAATGTCTTCATAATAAAACATATAACTAGAAATATGGTAAAAGTTGTCGTAACATCATGGCTGTAATTTTCGAAGAGGTAGGCAGAGGAGTGTAGTTCCCTCCCACGTTAAACTAATTACGTTCACGTCCCAACATGGAATAGATGGTGAGTCTATTGCCATACACCGGCCATATATCCTGACTCCGAGCAACTATTACAAAATCTAAATTAGAAAAACTTAGTAGTGTCCGATCCGGGAATTGAAACCAGGACCTCCCGATCGGCAGTCGCACATGGAACCTACACGACCAACGAGGCAGTGATATGTAGGATTTCTAAGGATAGGATTATTAAATGCAATTAATATGACTCGCTGTTAATATTCATTGCAGGATATTTTAATATCAGTTAGTCGTCTTGAGTGACCAACTACTCTCTGCTTACTCCGTGTGGGACCAGGTGTGAGGATATAATAGTAACATAAGTAAAAAAATTAAAAACTATTTAAGCCCAGCGTTTGAATAGAGTTTGCTGCAACAAGTATGGTATGTTCAAAGACAATATTTCTACGCAATACAACTATTAGCCATTGCGGTATTCATCTCGGACTTGTGCCGCTAATTGTTGATGTTTAAAGTTTTAACACTCGAGTATCGGTTACGGGCGCGGTGTATGTGTGTTACACACGAGTTACTTAACAGCGCACGAGCGAAAATTACACACAAGCGTTTATAGTAATATTCAGTTGCATTCAAGTTTTTGTTCTGAATGTGTTTCGTTATTCGACATAGTGTTGTATGTTACGTGGTAACTATTTTTATTATTTAATATTAAATAAAAAACTTTTATATTTTTGACAACAGATGTAAGGTGAGAGGATTACACTTCTCTCCTTACTCCCTTGGGGAAATACGAGCGTCATATATTACGTTATAAATTAAGTGTACATTTCTTATTGTTTACTTTTGTGTTTATACTGTGGTTCTTATTATTCAGAGTCTTATATTTTGTGGGTAGAATTAAAAAATATTGGTGCGTTCCTTAGTTATTTGAATTATCGATCGCAAGCGATCTTACCCGAACATTCCGTACCATTTTTAAATGGTGATTTGTCTCAGCGAAATATTTTATACTTAACTATAGAAAATCAACAAATGACCAAAATAATAAACAAATTTTTCGTTCGATATCTACGTTTAAAAACTTCTAACAATTATTTGCTTAATACTTCATTCCTCGTTAATACTAAACAGTAACTGTAGTTTTCTATAGTGCTTTCATAATTAACTTATATATGAAAATATACTTCAATTTTTTATATATTTTGCTTGATTCTTGATCTCTTTATATTATCTAATTTATATTTTTATATATTTTATATATAATTGGTACACATACTACGAGATATATGAAGAAAGACTGAAAAATATGCAGATGTAAATTTTCTTTCCGGCTAGTAAAATTTTCCTTTCTGTTGTACTTATTCCATATTGTAACGATTTACCCTAATTAACGTGTACCTTTACACGCCGCGATGCATCGTACCACCATTATTCTTGTCAAGTACCATAGGTCCAAGGCGAGCGTGGTCGCGGGACCAGTTTTCTAGCCCTGCACCAAGACCTAGAACTTTCCCCGCGACCTGTGAACCAGGTGCTGAGCCGTGAGGTTTCACTATTAAATCACCTTTGGAATATATTACGAACGGCACACTGCGTCTTTGACGCTATTAAATTTCTTTCAAAATGTTTTTTGTCTTAGCGGGTGGGTTGACTTTAAATATCAGTCATGTTGAAAAATGTTCAGTTATATTATTGCATGTATGAAGAGAGTGTCAACGTGAAATAAGAGAGTCAGGGCTCTAAGAATAGAAATATTCCAGTGCCTAGCCCGTAGGAGCCCTGGCGTGATGGTATATAAGTAATAACTACTCATAATACGTACTTAGGTGTTAAAACTAAGCGTTAATTTTGTATTATAAATTGGCCTCGAATTAAATTTAATGTAATTCTAATCAAATATCACACAATTTAGTTTTTTATTGTTGAATAACATTTAAGTTTGATTGATTATCGGGTATTGAACTTTAGAGATACGGGGTAGGCAGAAATAATGGAGTATAATATTTATATTGGACAAGCAGAGAAGATGAGAATATCACAGATGTATGTATGTATATAGCCGTGTATATAATCATAATATATAAACGTCCATTTGACGTAAATTTGACTACCTCGTTGGTCGTATTGTTTGCATGCGCGATTATCGATCGAGAGGTCCTGGGTTCAAATCACGGGTCTGGCACTGTGGGATCTTTCTAACTTAGATTTTCTAGTAGTGGCTCAGAGTCTGGATTTGTGCCCGGTGCATGGCAATAGGCTCACAACCTATACCATAGTGGGACGTAAACGTAACTGGTGAAATGTGGGTGTGTATTACACTGTTCTACCTACCTCTTCAGGGACTACGGGCGTGATTCGACACCAACTATAACACAAATTCATAAATAAAATCACAATATTTCTACATAACAAATTCTGGTAATCACATGAACGTTAAAAGTAAGTTGCGAAATTTAAATATGGAACACTTAAGTGAACTCTCATTATTTCAAATCCACCAATCGTGAGCTCCAATTAGCCAATTAGCCAATTGTGAGGTTTTGCGAGTCGGGAGACTCAATTACTGACTTAGAACGTTACATCTTCAGTATGAAAATGAGCGTTTATTTCAACTCACTCGACATAATAGCATATTGACTTCAGTTTTGTTGTGAATCGGTTCAAAGCTTGTTTGAGATAATTTGTGACATAACGTTGTTATGCTTACCTACTTGCAAAACATCCAACGTATTTAAATGTCTTGTATTTTATGTTTATTTATTACAGAATATATAAAACTTTTGACAATAAAATATTTTCATTCGGCACACACAAGTAGGTAAACATATTTTTATTCTATATACAAATAAATGCAAACTTTACGGATAAACGGTAAATGTCAGCTCAAACCACGACATGTACCAACTTGTTCATACTAAGTGATGCTTTTGGGTTAATAAGGAACGTAAACACTAGATGTCTCGATTTGTCAACTTAAACAAATAGCAGCGAATGCCGCGTCATTCACTTGAGTTATTGCTTAATCGAGATTCAGTCCCAGCAAACAATCTAAATATTGGACAAGATCTAAGCACATTACAACGTAACATCACGCCTGTAATTCCCGCAGCGGAACACAGAGGGAGTGTATTACACTGTCCACTCCCACGCTTCAGCATTTACGTTTCAGTGCCATCCTGGAATAGCTGGTAAGCCCATTGGCACACAACGGGCACGAATCCATACCCCGAGCCACTTATATTCGAGAAAATTATATTTACTAAATAATTGTAATAATAAGATGTCTTCTTGCATTGTCAAAGCAAAGGGCGGCATAAACACACGTGTTTTGGAGTTATTTAATTTTTCACTTATTTATTATTTTATTTGAATAGAACGATAAAATATAAGAATATACTAAGGAAGTGACATATTTTTTATGATCTTTTATTCTGCTTACAATATCTAGGGCGTAATTAATTTCAATAAGTCCAACATATATAGGTGATCACCTACTAAACTTAATTTACATATTATGTCAAATATTGTACCTACTATGTGTCACGCCAGGGGTCTTATAAGTTAGGTAGAGGGCACCGAGTGACAATTATCAGGAAGATCTTTGGTAGTTCAGACTAGTTGTACGTGCGAATCTGCTGCAGTTCGATTATGACAATGCTCTCTGCTTGCTGTATTACTAACATAGGATAGATTTAATTACTAACACAAAATATGGACTAAAGGATTGTACCTGGTCTGCAATAAAGATTATTATTATTTTTATTACCGGATGGTTTCTTATCTCTTCCTCTTTCTATTAGGGCGAGGTCCTCTCCCACAACTGACCTCTCAGGCTATATACCTGCAGGGTCCAGATTGGCGCAGTTTTCTTAGCGTGCGTTTAACGCAATAGTAGTATTAAGCCATAAAAAAGTCATCTGTATTCCAGACACACGTCATAAATCGAATCGACCTGTTGTCGTTATAAAAAGAAAATGTGGTCTAAATATTTGATCAGCCTATTAGTTTCATACCTCCCGCAGTTGGCGTGGTACTGAATGGTGTGCGGGTGGGAAACGTTGGTTTTTGCGCCTCGGATAATATCTAATAACGCATTGTTGGGCGTGTTACCGCCTCGCATATATTTATGTTAGCTAGACACGTGATCGTCTGTTGCATTTTACTTGCGTCACAACTTCGTCATCATCATTTTCGTCATCATCATTATCAACATCATTATCACCATCACCATTATCATTATCATATTTACCATCATCTTCCTCAAATGGGTCAGTTGTAAATTTTCGGAAATCCGTTGTTATTTGATCCGTTGAAATTATTTTGCAATAATTTTCGATATAAATATACTAATCTTTACACCGTCGTACTCCATGTATCGTGCTTCGTTGCAGTATAACTATTAAATTATCAATAACATCAACCTGATAATTATCAACTTTTTTATCTTATTACCAAATAAAATTTCATTAAAGTCGTCTTTCCTGTTTGCGTAATGAATGAAGCAATGTACAAAGAATTATACTATGTTTAGGGAAATTGTATCGTATATACGTGCTTTGCTTTTCGGAGATCCTACGTGTAATGTGAGCTATAAAAATTAAATAAGAACTAGTTTTTTAAAGAAATATTTCTTGTAAACAATATAAACAATGCAACCCGAAGACGCCAACGTCCATCGTTGAGTCAAACCGTGCGTTTCATCATCCTCCAGAACCCTTTTATCATAAAACACAGACGTAACGATCCGGCGAAGTACGATTTTCAAGTTTCGCTAACAGACCGTGAGAATCGAAATTTCACCGCAGTATATTTACATGTAGCTAGAATCAATCATCTCCAAGTTGGGAACGGGCCCTTGTTAGTGAACTTCGTGCGGTGAAAGCGCAGGACACAATGTGTAGTGACTTCGGCGTAAGAGGAGCTATCTGATGTCCTAGTCCTATGTCATCGAGTCATTCCAAATAAAGTAAGGCAACTGAACTCGGCTTGTACACGGCTGTAGGGAAAGTAATTAGCGGTACAAGAGTTAGTTCCGGCGTATAAATAGTCTATTTTTTTAGTGTTCTGGGTTCAAATCCCGGGTTGGGTGCCAATAAATTTTCCAACTTGATATTTCTAGTAGTGGCTTTGCAATCTGAATTTATGCGCGGTGTATAGCAATAGGTTTACCGCCTATTCCATGATAGGATGGAAACGAACTAGTGAAACGTTGGAGTGTATTAGTTACAATCCTCTGCCTAACTCTTAGGGGATTACGGGCATAATATTAGAATTATACATATATGTATACGCTTAGATATGTTTTGGGGCCAAACAGAGAGTTTGGAAGTCCTTAACATTAGTGCGTTTGTGCGTAACTGATATCCAAAGTTTAGCTTTGTCGAGCGCCATCAACTTCGTGTAAGGGGACAGTAGATGGCGAATTTTACAAGCGTTTCTGTACTTTGAAAAATAAGTAAGTCTACTATTATTACTGTGGTTAGATAATCGTAGTAGTATTTTGTGAGAAGACTGCAGACTACGAGATGTCTGAGATCGGGCCAAATCTGCAATATTTTCGCCATAATCACGTTGCGCATCAAAAATAATAATAATAACTAACAAATCAAATTGTATGGAAATAACCGCGAATGTGCATACTTATTAAGCCATCAAATTATAGATCAGACGATTTACGATCTATACAAATGAGTGATCGAGTGTCATCGTGTGATGTAATGTCGTCAATGAACGCACAATCGATCGTCACTCGGCTCGATATCGATTTTGCAACGAGTGATAATGATTGTGTAATATCGATTTATGAATATTTGTTCAATATACATAAGGGCCAGGGATATGAAATATCGTTTTTATCGGTACAGTGTTCGGAAGGTTTATGGTGTGATGCATCTTCGATTACCTTAAAATGGTCTTGGTAAAAGAGATTCCAAATCTCGTAGTTAAAAAGATTAATTATGTAACAAGAGTAACTTTTATATTTATTTGAAATCAAAAGTTTCATTTCTTTTATTAACATATTTTTTATTTGATATATTTGATTCGAAGCACACAAATAATTTTTTATATCGCTAGTATAGTACCTATAGCTTATAAATTGTATTTTTTTTATATTCGTCACTATTTCAGTTTAATTACTTTTTGTACCAGTTTTGGGAGCCCGCCAGCTCATTTCATAATGTACAAGTATGTGGTTAAAACGAGCGTACAACTGAACTGTGCAGGACCGCCGCGGGCTCAGCCGGTGTAGATGGAACCTCAATCTTTGACAGGTGGTGTGATAAAGGAAGAGTGACACGGACACCAGGTCAAATAAGACTTTGGAACAATTACTATGGTATAGACAGTTAAATATGCAGAGTGAAAATTGTACCTTCGTAGGCTTAAGTGCTCCAGACTTTTAATTTTTGGATCGTTGACGATTTGGACTGCAGTAACATAATAACACTGAGATCTGCGAGTAGCTAGAGAAAGATAAACAAGACGATTTCTTCAATAATGCGACTTAAGTGCGTTTTGAAGAATTCAAGAGTCTTAGAGCTTCACCGATCTTTTCGCTTTCATCGAATACGCAAAACGCTAGGAATGTTAAAGTGAAATTAAATTTCACTCTCGCAGGCAATTACCGACAGGTTCGCAGGCGTGAAATATCCGAGCACAAGTCGATTCGTCTGTTTTATTGATAGATAATTATCAAGTTATATCCGTGATGATGTGCGTGTGAAAACAAACACTGATATTTTTTTATAATTTCGCTAATAACCGCGAAGTAATCTCTTACACTCGGGTGTACCATTATGGTTTTTAGAAGTTAGTGCGTACAGACCACACAGTTTACATGAATTGATTTTGTGTGTCACTTCGTTAGTGACCGGATGAAAGTGATCACATCATAAATCGACATAAGTAAAGGCATGGGCTTTTTCCAGACAACACAGTTATATCATCATAATAACAAGATGCGATTTTTAGTCTTAACTAATAAGAAAAACAAATATATAAAATTAAACATTAAATAACATATAGACCAGCTTTTCGCCTGAAAAGCGGTATCTATTTGGCAACCTCCGACGATTGACCTGAAACAAATTGTTACTGTTCCCGAGAATAGGAACAATTTGTTTCAGGTCTCCATTTCCCTTTTACAAAAAAGTGCAGGACCAAAACATTTTTGTCGAAATTAGCTGAAAAGACAATATCGGTTATCAAGTTGTCTATTAAAGTAAAAGCAAGTTAAATTTCAATAAACGTAAGCTCAAAAGCAACTCAACTTTACTGAAGTTTAACAAGCTTTTGAGCTTATTTCATAAAGCGACAGCAATCAATACACCGAGATGCTCTGTTAATTATTTTGATTACGTAAAAAATATGTTTGTAATGAAAACACGTTACGTAAATGAACAACATAACAATTATAGAAAAATGCCATGAGCGCCAAAGAATAGATACTTAAAATTTCCCATAGATGAATATTTTCTAGTTGCGTAATGTCAAAGGTCAGATAATAATGAGTAGTCACAAATTGAACTCAAGTGCACGCTGACTGGCTTCGTTACAATATTACATAAAAATATCCGTCCCTCCTTTAGCGTGTACTACGTGACACACATCGGCGTTACACAACATATCTGTGTGTTGGACGTCTTCGCTGAACACGGACGGGCGGTCCGACCGCTACAATTGATTGTTTAATTACGACGAATGTTTTATAAAGAATAGAATTTTCTAGAACTTACTTTCATGTACAGAAAAGAGGGAAAGCTTTGATACATTTCATGATAGTAACCAAGGATATAAAATTGATATATTATTAGTTGAAATTGAAATGTTAACAGAACATTTTCAGTGAACAAAAGGTGAAACAGGTAAAGATAAATTCGTAGTAATGTAGGTAATAAATAGGTAAAGCTCAAATAATACTTACTTTCCAAAAAACGTAGTGCAGATGATAAAATATGTATTAAAGATTACAATTTCAATTTAGCCCGAGCGTATCTCATTCTGAAAGTTGATCCATGGACAACAGCGGAACGATAAAAAGGTCCAACCATGTAGTCGTACTATGTCAAATACCGAATGACTTTATTTCTCTGTTAGCGCATACATTGCTCAATGTGTACAAAATATGAATAGTACATAACACGTAAACGAAATAGATAACAATCAACCACGAAGCAAAAAAAAAGATAATTATCTAGATAAAAACAAAGAAACATTAGGAACGAGAGACATTAGGAAATAGATACTATTCATTTGAATCTTTCTCAAGTGTATCAACGTAAAGTTGATGTTGTAGATTGGAGCGTATAAAACGCGCGTGTCACACGCTCGTATACATCACCCGTTATTCACTTGCATCAGAGGAGAGGTCAGCGTCGCAAAGTGCCAAAACGATTAAACAATAGTTTTCTAGTCACGAGTTTTACATTGTTCTCGATATTAATGGTATTAGGCTGATATAATTTTAAACATCTTCCTCGTATTTTACATTTAAAAAAATATTGTCTGCTTGCTTTGTAATGGAAATGACAATATAATAGTACGATATGAATGACGATATACAGAAGTTGGGATAACATAACGTCAGAAATATTGAGGGACAGTGGGAGTCGGAAACACATGATGACTGGCTGACGGCGCACGCGCGGACATACGCAAATAACCTTCCAATGGCCATGTCACGTTATGTCAGATAATATTTCTATGAAATGGAAAGTGACGTTACATCGTAGCATTGCATAAAACTTGCCGTCTAATATTGTTTGTATTTCCTGTTTCCATGCATTTGACTACTTACACTTTTTATATTATTTTAACGAAACAGATATATGAACAAAACCAATGATCAAACAGATGACAATGACAAAAGTACGCAAGCAATGCGTATATTGGCCGATGCTTTTTGTGTTAGACCTGGCGTAACTGTGTAATTACAACTGTTAATCCGTCCCATCCTGACGGGTAATAATAATAATAATAATATCTCGGGACATCTCCACACACAGTCATCTGATCCCAAAGTAAGCATCAAGAGAGCTTGTGGTATGGTAACCAGACGGCTGATAAACTACATATATACATATAAATATATACTTAAATAGATATTTTTTTTACACCCAGACAGAACAAATACCTGTGTTCATCACACAAATATTTATTCTGGGTGGGAATCGAAACCACGACCCCCGGCGCAACAGTCACATTCGCTAACCATTGCACCAACGGGCCAGTCTGTATGTATATGTCTGTATGTAATATGTATTCATATTGAAAAGAATCAAGGTCATATACCGTCCTTTAAGGGACATACCTTAGTAGTTCCATACTTCATGGAAAGTTAATAATACTTAGTACGAAAACATGACGTATTAATTTCGAATTTTATTAATGTTTGTCCGTGTAATTTAATTATCACCGTTTAACAGTAATGGATTAAAAATGTTTTAGGTTTAGAACATTCCAATTTCAACATCGTGCGAAACCAATATAGAAGCATGCGAAAACTCGTTCCAGTATCACGACGTTCCCACGATATTTTTTCGAATACGACAAATATTCGAACGGAACATCAACACGCCATCACTGATTCAATATTGTGTGATAACTCATTCGCAAGTTACCGACGATGTGTGCGGACAGATACACGCGTTCACGACTACGCGCGTCTGGCTGACATAACTATGTATTATATGAGATTCGCTCAGTAGTTTAATTAAATCTATTGGTGACATTACAACCTTATCGCTTACTTTGTTGTGCCTACCACATATTCTCACGACCTTGGATTCACGAATAAAGCATTAAGTACAAAGATTAAATAAATAAATAATTACCACCGATACCCTTTTTCTACCGTGAAGGAATCGTCATTTAAAACATTGTGTTTCTGTCTGAAAAGAGCGGTTGCAGTCAGCATGCATACTAGAGGCGACCATCCTCAGCAGTAGCAACGAGCCTTTTATTATCCAACGAGCCAGTATATTAACATAAATCGATAATCAACGACAAAGATATAATTGATTATTTATTACTTGTATATTTCATAAAGCGAAGAATCGAACCGCGGACACTTGGCGTAATAACGTAGCAATTGAAAGGTTGCATGCATCTCTCAACCTTTTCCATTCCATGTAAAAAAACAGGTATTAGGTATCACAATTTTACTTTAAAAATTTATTAACCGAATATTTTAATTAGACGATTTACCATGTCCACCATAGCCTTTTAATTCTGGTTAGTAAATCAAGCTTTTATGAATGATTAATTATAGTAACATGTATATGTAACCAAATTCCTATTCCATTTCTTATTCCAACAACCAAATTCCTATTCCTATTCCATATTGGGACGTAAACGTAACTGGTGAAATATGGTAGTCTACTGCATTCCCCTGCCTACCTCTTCGGGGATTACAAGGTTGATGTTACGTGTGTTACGTAGATTTTTACTAACACAACCAACTCTGTAGGGTACTACGGTAATCCACTGAATTTCAGTGACCTTAGAGTAAATTATTACTACAATATTGCATTTTTTTGCTCGTAGTTCACTGAACTGTGATTCGATGTTTAAGTAAATTTATATTTTTGATGATGTTTGATATAGTAGTGATAATGTTTTTGTCATCTGATAATTATCTACACGGGATAAATATTGACATCGATCGATTCTTCGACAAACAGATCGAACCACTATAGTTTAATAATCGGTAGAGGTGAGCACGTATTTAACACAGTTAACATAAAAAAAATGATGGTCGAGAATAAATATGTTTAATAACCGAAATGAATATGGCCGTTAATTTAGGGTCAGTCCACACTACAGCACAAGTCCGTTCCGGTGCGGCAGATATACATATACTATTATACATTTGTCGATATATCTGACTACGATGGAATTGTTGATGTCTGATTGGACATGTTCTGTGGATTCTATCGATATTTTGATGTTATATCATCATTTACATCATCGCTGAACTTTAAATATTTTGTACTTAAATCGAGATAAGAATATCTCCTCGTAATCAGGAAACTTATTTTGAATGTCTTTTTGTATGCCGTTAATAACATTTCGATAAGCTGAACGTACCACCTTTTACATCTTTGAAACAGCAAGATATATCAATAACCGTTTATAGGGTCTATTTAATACTAATTGACATTCACTATCGATCACAGAAAAAATAACATCGTATGGTTTGTGCGCGTGTTCGTATTGGTATACCTACCTTGATATTTCTACCTATAACTTAATACATATATCTGTTTGAAACCCTGTTGAACTGAAAGTGGTTGCAGTTACGGTTGTTGCTTCGATATGAAAATTAGGCAGTAACTATAACGGACCGGAACCGGACAGCTGTAGTGGGGATGGGCCCTAATAGCCGAAATGAGTATGGCGGAAGATTAATGGCGTTATTGACATTGCGCGGGCGCAGCCGCCATCTTGTTTGCTAATTGCCGGCTTATGTCATTAAATCAGTCACGCGTCGTACACGTACCTACGTGCCATTCTTGATCGTTTATTATACCTGCGCCATGTCAATATGACTCCGTCTGTGGGAGAGAGATTTGCAAATTAAATATATCACTTCGAGCTCCACATAGCAGAAGCTAAGGCTGATGTAAGCTCCGCGTTCAATACTGTAATTCTAAAGCCAGTATAGCGTTCAAGCGTGATGGCTCCGTCTGCGGGAGACAATAGCAAATTAAATAGATCTACGTCAGTGCGATCTACTAAGACATAAGGGCTTACAACTAAACGTTCCATTAATGTAAATCACAAGCAAGTACCTATGGCGTTAAAGCGTGCCCTTGACCTCGACCTCACTGGTGCACAGCAAACGATCCGTCAAGTCAGCGACATTAAAACGCTTCCATGCTCTAGCAACAATCTGAACGATCCACGAAAGTCTTGTTGGTGGTCAGCTAACCTGCATATAAGTACAATATTGCATTTTTTTCACTTCCAGTAGCAGACTGTACTTTTCTCCATCACTCTGGAGTTGAACATCAAGATATATATAACTTACACAGGTCAGACTGACCAGTACGTCAACACTCAAAATCATCTTGTACAAATGATCGTTGTCTCCTTTGTCCGTCTATAGTGTACCTATTATTGTCTATCGCGTTTTTTGTCCAATGGGAAGTCATACAAAGCGTCATTCGAGATGGTATCTGCCGACGCGGCGTGACTCGATGCAACTACTTTTGATCTCCGATACTCGTGGTAACTGACCCTTGGGTACATCTCCCTGACCATTCTAGAGAACGACAAATTTGTTCTATGACAAAATGTCAATAAGCGGTCGAAACATGAACAGAGAAATTAATGTTATAATGAATGGAAACGAAAGAAATACTACAGACGAGACGAACCCAGAACACATATGTGCTACAATCCATTACAGCGACCATTTCGCAAATCGGATATTGAATTCCGTAACACAAATAGCAATCACCATCGGCATATAATTGCGGCAATAGGAATTTTAATTAGTTATTAATTGACAGTATCTTTATAATACGGCTCAATAGAAATAGTCTTCATTAGAAATAAACGACGAACGATATTAACATACAACAATATTGTAATCATAGTTGTACCTTGGTTGAGAGAGGTCTACGCCTAGAAGTTGAACGATATATGAGTCCGTGTTGACGTTGAGTTAGTACCAAGTATGTTGCATTCATGAATATTTGTAGGTACTTTGTGCATAAAAATAAGTTATGTTGGTAACATTCTGACATTTATAAAGAATTTTGAATACATATACATATGTATATATTGAATCGGCAGAAGTTGGTGAAACGTGAGAATGTACTACAATACTCTGTCTACCTCTTCGGGGATAAGAGGCAAGATTTATATATATAGACTGAAGCAATTTTCATTATTCTGATCAATTATAGGTAGAATTGGTGACTAGGATTCCCTCAATTTCACCCGGGATATTAAGGGTATTTAATGTCATCTGTCGTTACCACCTAGGTACAACTAGGACCTTACAAGAAAACAGTTGTTTGGTGAAGATGTGTACTAGGGTTCCGGATTCGATGTCGGCCCGAGACAAACGCTCTTGTGATGAAGATGTATGTTTGTTCTGTCTTTGTGTAAAGTTATCTCTTTAAGTTTATTAGACGGAACATGTAATATCACGCCCGTATTCTACTTCGAGGTAGACAGAGGGTAGGTATAGTGGTTATTTATTATTTGTTTGACTTGTAAATGTTTATATGCGTGTAGTTTGTGAGTGCCTGGTTACGGTTACATAGTTTCGGATAAGATGGCTGAATGATATTATTAGATAGCGTTAGGTATTATAAATTTAGTCAATATATTACCACTGCGGAAACATCATAGTTGTAGATACATACCTACAATCTAATTCATGTAGGTATAGATTATCAATATGAACTCGTTTTTACAAGGATCTATAAGACCTCGGTCGAGGTTTAACAATTGTTACTATATGATAAATAACTCAGATTTTCATTCAAACGTCCTTTCCTAAGCAAGAAGAAAGTCGTAGAAATTGGCCACTAGCCGGCCCCCTTTCAAAGGTCCCGCACCCAACGTTGCTTACTTCATAGACTGTTTAAAAATAGTTTGAAAACACGTCAGAGCTTCAAGTGCTTCGTCATAATAATAAAAGTAGGTATATACTAAATGTTAATTATACATAAACGAGACATCAAAATTTACGAAGGGGTTAAAAACTTCAACAAAATAAAATCATATTTTAACGAAATAATTTAATTTGAATATTACCAAAAAACTATTAGACGCACGTCCGTCCAACCTTAATTGTCTGAACGTTCAACATCCATCGTAAATAACAAAATATATACTTATGTTTGCCACCATTATTATTTATTGCCAATAAATAACGCTAGCGTTTTTTTCCGAACGACTTGTATATAATAAATATTAATTTTAATAATCTATTAATATACAAATAATGAATTAAGCAGTTATAGATGATCATTTCATGTTTATAACCCATTTTTATTATGTAAATATGAACATAATGTTTCGTTTCTTATGAAGATAAAGGTCAGAGTTATTTGGTGGCATCTTAAAGTTGGATGCATCTTAGGCATGCGTTAACGGCGGCCCCCTGAGCCAGGGCTAGGTAAGGCTTCTTCTTGACACAACAGATTGCACACCATAATATGGTCCTAAGTAGCAGGTAAGTTCCGTAGATGCAACACAAATTATTTACGTCTGTTCCTGGAAAATAACTATCAAAACACGTGGTCAGATTAGTTATTTTTTTTTAGTTTCTTTAAGACACTTTCAATTAATATACAAACTTAAATTCATATTGATTATAT
The DNA here is from genome assembly GCA_018244755.1 of Jemadia pseudognetus. Lineage (NCBI taxonomy): Eukaryota > Metazoa > Arthropoda > Insecta > Lepidoptera > Hesperiidae > Jemadia > Jemadia pseudognetus. The sequence continues at coordinate 14,538 of DWTO01000340.1, forward strand.
TACCTACAATCGATATTTCCTCAAATCCTCAACGCACAAAATATTCACCAAACGTAACGTAAATTGATTTGTGTTAAGATTATTTGCAAGTCTAAACTTGAGATCATTTTACGCCTATAAATAAAGGTACGAACACCCAGTTAGTAGGCACGACTAAAGCTGCGTTCAGGGAGCGCAATAATTCTGTTCGACAATTACGAGTGTTGTTATCTGTTATCTTCACCTTTACAACATTTAAAAATGCGTATTGTAATTATAACACAACACTCGACGCCAAGTCGCTCGCGCGGTTCGTTCGCACCTCTTCATAATTGATCCTGTTCCACACACCGCATTGGAATTACATTGTTCATTCCAATTCCTTCCAATTTGCCGTAATTAATCGTTCATTAAAAACATATATAGATAGGTATAGGTATAATTATGCAGATTTTGTAAGTTGAAAAAAATAAATTTTTAAACTAAGAAATTGTTTCCTTGAAATGTTTCTTCATTTATTTTTTCCATGATAATCTTTTTGTGTCTAGAGAATAATAAATCAAATAAATGCTTAGTATTTTTGGTCATAAATCTTTTGTGGATTAAAAATTACTTTTTTTTTGAAAAAATGCGATTATTTTTAACACGCCTGTAACTGTTAATGCCATAAGAAAAGGATACCACTATACACATACATAATACATACTAAAAATTTATATGAAATTCATGCATTTCCTAGCATTTACGTTGAGTATACTTATAAACTTACCAAGTCACTAATAGGTACAGATAGATCAACATATTAACAAGTCATGTCATTGATTTATTGCAGTATTAAATGGAGAACGGCTGAGTGTTGAAATAACATTACAATTATATAAGTTTCTTGGAAAATCCGGTAAAGTCTAAATGTAACGTTCCACTGGGATTTAACCCACAACGACTTAATAAATAATAACAGTCGGATTCGAAATATTGATAATAAATACTATAGTATAGTATAGTATAGTAGATTCGATTATAAACAAAAAAAAAGATATTTAAGTAGGTAGAAATGAAAAACTATAAAAAAAATTATATACGCAAATTGAAATAAACAGCTATTCTGTTGTCAAATATCTATGCGATTTTAGGAATTATATTCCTTCATAGTTAAACTTCAGAGAGCAGTTTGTCTGAAGGCTTCAGTTGCAAGACAGACGACTAACGAACTCTTATTGGTTCTTTATATAGTTATATCTTCTTACCTATATATACCTACCACATGTAAGTAAGCCACTAAGTATTATATATAGGTAGGTACATGAATAAATAAATATATTGCATAGGCTGTCAAAGAAACCCATGGGTCATCTGACCTTGGGTGGTCACTGTGACCCATAAATATTTACAACAACCAAGGTATCGCCAACGCGTTGCTACCACTGATGGTGCCTACAAACCCTTTTTAAAGGACCCCATACCATAACATTGCACTCATAGAGTTACCAAATGCATTGTTAAATATGTAGTTGCTGCACTTGAATATTGTCATCCATATAACTATTAGTATATGTATGATGTATGGTGGAATGTTTTATATTTGAAAATTAAACAATGTGTGATGATGTGAAAACTATTTTTGAAAATTCAAATACCAACCCATATAAATAATCGTATCTACTACCCACATGTGGAAAAAACAATGAACTCATATAGGTAGGTACGTATGTTATCGCATACATACCTACATATGTACATATGAATTGGATTATCGACATTCTCAGAATACATCGCATAGGCAAGTGCATTGGAATCAATTTCAAATAGTTATTGTATAGGTAAATATGTATGTATATTGCGTGTTCCGTGAGCAAGTCACATGTAGGTAGCGCTGTGGCGTCGTGTGGCAACTTAGAAACACGAGATCCATGTTAACGTGATTCGTGTTCCCAAACTACTTATTACTCGCTACCTCCAACGCAAAAATATTGAACAGTCCGCAACCCTTCATTTCTACTTATAATGGATCCGTCAAAGAATCGTATTCTATGCACTCTGCGCCATATCATACCGTTCACTCTATCCTTAAAACAAATATCAGATAAATTTGTTATGAAAATTTGTACGGAATAAACAATAGACAGACATAGGTACAAGAGTTTTTATCGAATGTTTATTTTTAGGTACATAGTACACACATACATTTTATCGGTCTCTACCATGATTTAATTTATTTTATTGTTTCATGGATATTATGATGGCGTTATAAATATGTATATATCGGGAATTTGAGGCGCAAATACCGGATACCCAGTAAGGGATCTGGCGCAATAATATGCAGGTACCTAATAATATTTTTAATATTTAAGGGCGGATAACGACAACATTATAATATAGGTACCCACTTACTAATAGGGACATATATTACTTACACTGACATAATAATTTACATTTAGGTACGTAAGTACCTATGTCTACATACCTATATGACAAACAACACTATTATCGTCTTTATGAATAAATACATATATACCTACTTACTTGTACATTTTTCGATACATATACATACATATCTACAATAAAAAATTAAACAAAACAAAAATATACTTAGCAATAGTGTATTGGCCATTGGCAGAATGAAATTTTAAATACATAGTATACCTACACGAAAAATATTTGCAGTACCTACCTACCTACCTACATAGGTAGGTACTGCAAATATTTTTCTTGTTATTATTAACATAAGTAGGTATATGTTTAAACAATCAAAAAACATATACGTTAATTAATTCATTACTGACAAAAAGTAATTGATTTTTAATAATATTGAAATGAATGTTTGAAAAAGACATGAAGTTAAATTTTTTAACGACATCTAATGTTTTCCTAAAACCTTTCTTTAACGACAGAGGATTAAATATTAATGCTATATTTCTCCTCAGTATTATTGTTAACATTATAATACTAGAATATGTTAATATTCCGCTTACTACTCAATAATAATAACATGAATTAAAAAAAAATACGTTTACCTACAATTAAAACAATAAAAAAGGAAACACCGGCGGGGCATCTACAAACGAGCTGTTGTAAGATTAAAATTTTAAAGATAAAATTCTAATTTTCACCGTGCAATTGTAAAATTGCCGCCATAAAAACTCAAATATTCACCGCCGACTGGAGATAGAGACGTGCGAAAGTGTAAAATGTTCAAAATGTCCACGCAGTGTTTACTCGCCGTCCCGCTCTGGCGCCCCGCCCCCTCGCCGCGTGTGTGCACTGCATTACAACTAAAGATGGCGGATAGAAAAAAAATCTGACAGATGCACCGCTAACACTATGACTGTACGGGTGACGCGCTCCTCAACCCCTTCGCATCAGTTTTCTCTATTGCAATTATTTTCCATTAATTGCCCTGACTTCAATGCGTATTATTTATATACAATTATTTTATAAAATGAAACAATACAGAAACGATAATTAAAAAGTTTAATTATTTCCGTAGCAATTTTTCTATTTCGGTAATAAAATTCACATGACAATTTTCATCATAAATAACATTTTTTTTTACTATTATATTATTTATCTCTTAAATAACACGTATCTTTCTCTTGCGACACTGCATAACAATTGAAAAATACAACATTTTAGTATAAATTATATTCTCCAAAAGAAAAACACTAGTGAAACTTTTCATAACTTCCAAAGGCGCTGAAAAATGTACTTGCATGTTTTATTAAAAATGTCCAAAAAGAACTCACCGGGTTTTATGTATTTTAGTAGTTAACTAGTTACTTTTATTTAATTATTGTGTAAAGGATAAGATATTTTGAATATCACACGATAGATACACACTTTACATCGTTTCCCACCGTCACACCTGTCGCAGTACCGGCGCCGGCCGCCGCCGCGCCGCCACTGCCTTCAGTTTCCAAACTTTTCCGACAAACACTCGCAACGAAAACTTGTAAAACATCTCCAAAGTTAACAAAAAGTTGTAAACAACACGTCTATTATTATATTACGACGGTAATGAACCGTGAAGTTAGTTTAGGAGCCGTGACAACACGAAATAGGAACCGCGTCACTCGGAAAAATGTTTGTTCATTCACAGACTTACCAGACAATCGTTCGAATGTTGTCACAGAGCGTTCTCTTCCACCTGTCACCTGCAGCTAAGCAAGCAGCTCGTTAAAAATCCTTTGTTTTCCTATTATTTGTTCAGAAAGATGGTATCGCTCGCAAAGTACGGCGACGGTCACCGGTGGAACGGCGGTGGCGGTGTAGGTGGTGTTATGGTGCGAGTTGAATGTGTCACTTCACAGAACTGGCACTGGTCGGCACTGTCACTCGCGATGTTCGCGCGGCGAGCTACGGACGCGGTGCGGAGAGGTCGCGCGCCGCGGCCGGAATGACGCGCGCCGGCCGCCGCGCACACCAGCGCCGCGGCCGCGCGTGGTACTACCGCACACACGCGACACGTGCACCGTTTCTGCACTTCGCTTACACTTTCCTCCGCTGTTAGACATCAATCCTATATATTTAATTTCTATCGCTTACCTCATTCGTACACTTTTATATAGTAATGAGGTATATTAAGGAGACGCAATAAAAAGTTTGGAACTTTTATAAGTTAACAGTTTCTGAAAAACTATTTGTTTTAAATGTCAATTAGTGGTGGTATTAGACCTAATCCTAAAAAGGACGTTTTTATGCTGTTGATACTGTATAAAAAATATTATGACCGAAATTTAAACTATCCACAACTTTTTGCATTCTATAACAATTTTTTTAATTTTCAGGTATATTAGCAGTACATATTAAATCAACAAGAGCAGGCGAATTAATCAATTGTACATATTATTGAATTCCCATTTCTGAATTAGCTATACATTCCCTAATTTCTCATATTTAAATCAATATTAAAATGTTTGAAAACTAATTCTGGTAATAATAACTTTAAATTTTTTTTTTAAATGAAATTTGTTGGACCTTTCACCAAAACAACAAAATCAATATTTATTAAATTTATCCTGGCAGCTTTTCAAACTATTAAAATAACAACCAAACTTTTAAATCTTCTATCGCGTCGTTATAATATTTAAGTAATTTACAAAACAATATTTGAATTCAAAATTCCAATGCGGTAAAATTCATAATTGTAAAATTCGCATTTTTGTACGAGGCAAGTGAGTGAAGTCACAAACCAAAACATTAGCGGCGGGGCGCTGGGGGGAGGGGGCGAGTGACCTTGCATCGCGCTCGCTCGGGGCGGCGCTTCGGGCCCCGCCCCCCGCCCACCGCACCACCCCACGACTTGTGCCTAACGTTCGAGATGCGAACTTACAAGTTTGCGCGCAATATCCTGCGACTGAGTTTGAATTACGAATTGGAATTATATTTTCGTTTTCATTTCGTTTTGTTTTCTTAATAATTGCTTGGTATTGAACTATTTTTTTCGCCTTCATACTCACTGTGATTTATTCTTGTATAACGTTCATGCACGTTTAAAATTTTAATAATAGTTTTGAATAAATTTGTAGGGTTTATTGAACGTTTTAAAATATTTGTCACAATTGTTTATGTTGGTTGGTACAACAATGTTTTGTGTTGGTTTTGCCAAAATTCCAAGTGTTTTATTATTGTTTCATTTTAATATTAGATATCTAAGTAAGTACCTAGGTACCATTAATTACCATTTTCTTGCACTCAAATCATTATAATTTATTTTATGCACTTAGGTATATATACCTAATATTTTATATGTAGGTGCCTACCTAATTAAACTTTAGATAATAATGTTAAGTGAACAAATAGGGCAAGGGCTTGTTTGTAAATATTCTTACACCTATTAAAAAGTAGACTGAAAATTAATAAGGTATGGCTATGGAATTGTAAATTTTGTATCTTTCTTAGCAAAAGAGATCCCTCCACGCAGCCTGTTTTAAGTAAACGTAATTTGTTTTGTGTGTAGGTATGGTTACAAAGTAAATTTATCTTTGAGAGCGTTCTGCCGTTGACAGACGATAGGTACCTACGTAAGCCTTACATGCCCGTACCTAGATGGGTAGGTACCTATTATATAAATAATAAATCCAAAAGTATTCACAGTACCTACCTAATGCGAAAAAATTTTATCTAATTTGATTCGATCTAGTTTGAAATGTGATCTCTTATCAAAGAGTAGCTAGCTCTAGAAAACCAGTAGACCAACGAGACTGTCAAAATACAATGTGTTACGTGTAGAATAATTACCTACGTAACTGATTTTCAAATCCAAAAATTTTAACTACATCATAAATAATAAAATATGAATTGATCTAGACGTCTCTGTAACATCTCTGTATGTAGTCACCCATATTTGTCAGTCAACGGTTTTCTGTTGATCTTTGGGTTCCTGGTTCAATAACTCGAGCAGTCCAAATTAAATTGCGAACGATAACTTTTTGTAATAACTCGTAGCATGTGTTTCAACAAATCCTTAAATACCCGACTAAACAGCGAACAGAAGGTCCGGGTTCATTACCCGGTCACGTGTGGTATGATTTCCGGTTTAGGTACCTAAGTGTATGTAGGTAAATACCCAACCACATCTAGGTACTAATACTAAGGAAAGCTGTCTACTTAACAACGTTCATAATGATTCACTCGGGCTGTTCAATGCAACAAAGGTAGGTATACCTACCTATATATGGTCTCTATGTATATAGACATGAATATATAAATACTCTAATAATACACACACAATAAATAAAAGATTATATATACACCTTTATTTTGTTATCGTGCGGATGGATCAAGAAAAATGCAGTTAAATTGCGAGGGAGACTTTTATGGTATAACAAGTGGGTATTTTTTAGTGGCGTTGACATCATCATCTGAATTGCCTTTCCTATGACTTTCCAAAGCATATAGGTACTCTTTGCTTATTTTCTGGTACACAAACTAATAATAAATTAGACGGAATATGATGATCTTTTAGACACGTTCCTACTAACAACAGCGGAACCTATATAAATTAAGAATCCCGTTCTTGTAGGAATTCCCAGGAACTATAAATAATTCGTCTTACCCATTAAACTAAGACTAGGTAAGTATAGAACAATATTACATATATGAGACATTCGCGCCGAGCTGAGGTCAATCAGCTTGAACTACTTAACTGGCTTATTGGGACTAATACCACTAATCCAATTTAGCGTCTCGATCATTCGGCACTGGCAGAAAAACGGTGCGCGAGCGCATCCAGCTGTATAATTTGCCGCCATAAACCGAGCGCCGTGATGACAGATCCATCATGGCGTCCGCGAAAATTATCTGTTTTACGACACGAAATTGCGCGCGAACCACTCTACGAAAACAGTGATCAAACTTCCCACAATCCACTACGCACTGTATTACCTTAACTTAAGACAAACAATTTTCAAAACCTTGTGCAAAACTAATTTTGCTTATGGATCACGTTTTGAAAGACAGCTGAATGATTTGATGTTTTGTTCATTTGTTTGTTGTCTTGTCCGTCTGTCAGATGGCGCTCTTCGTAATAAGGCGGCAATGACATATCGGTTCCGGACTGTCCTCCGATGTCATTGGGAAGTACGAGTAATTTAATTTACCTTGCAACTGGTAAATTACCTTAAACAGGTAAATTAAGTAATTTACCTGTTGCAGCCGACTACCATGAAAACAATATGATGAACTATGAGTCCAAATGTAACATAACATCACGTCTGTAATGGCAGAGGTGTGTAGCACAATACTTCGTTTCACCAAGTAGGTACGTTTATGTGTCACGAAGGAACAGGTGGTGAGCCTATTGGCGTACCGCGTACATCGGGCACAAATGTAGACTCCGGGCCTCGATCAGAAATTTCGATTTAGAAATATCCAATAGCACCCGACCCAGATTCAAACGCAGGAGCTTTCAACAGACAGTCACGCTTACAAATACTCTACCAACGAGTAAAAAAAACTAAGAACAACCCCTTCTCATACACCCATTATATTGAATCTCTTAATTGTTCTGCAGTAGGGCAGGACGCTTC
>DWTO01000341.1:0-22516 GCA_018244755.1 Jemadia pseudognetus
CGAGATGCCCTTCTCCGTGCCGTCAACGCTAGAGAAACATATGCGAAAGTGTGTTGTAAATCAAAGTAATGGTGCTCCTCTTGCTTTATCCGATGATTCTAACGCATGTCGTGATGAGGCCTCGTGACTCTACCCGTGGGGTGGTCTTCGTCTGCCACCACCCGCACCACGGAGCCAAATATTTTAAGGTCCGGTTCACCAGCAAACATATAAACGTCACGGCGTATGTATTAGAGTACCATGAACGTTTCTCCTACGCACACCTCACGTGCGTTGAGTATCGCAAACATATTGTTCAATTTCTAGTCTTAAGGAATGGATTATGTGGCGAAATAATTAATTGAAACTTGGATAAATTGTGCATTGCAATATACGCCCAGTAATTCCTAGCAACAAAGGGCATTTAATCGATATATCCTTAGTGACATATCCTTCGTGTGAGCTATAGTTGAGAATTTTCGTTGTGTTGTTAATGATGGCTTGCAAGGAGTTTTGGTTGTTTTCTTTGGAGGCTGTAATATGATCTTATGTTACATACTTTTGACCTTGTCTTGTAATATTTTATTGTATAAATGTGGAAACCAATGCCAAAGTTAGCTATGTTGATTTACTTTATCGTTTAGTTATTAAGCTGTATAGTGTCAATTAAAAATTTTTTCCAGTATTTCCTAAGATCTTCATAGTTTCATGTAGTGTATGTGTTCGGGGTAAGTTGTTTCATAATTATAGGCTATTATTACTGTACAATAATAAGCAAATGTTTCCTATCCTAGATAAATAATGTAAATATTCGATAATTGTAATATGTAAATGGAGGACCTACTTATTGATGTTCATAGTTATAAACGGCAATTGTGTTTCGTGAATAATTAAATTACAAAATTTCGACAAGAACGGTGAGTTTCCTGTAATCGATATTTTAAGCATTGTAGAAATCAAAATCAGAAGTGTTTAGGGGTAGGTGTTAAATGTAACTAGGTACTTCAGTATTTAAATGATATTTAAATTTATTAAATGAAAATAATTTTCTTTATGCGTTCGATAATGGTTAACTTGATCTTTATCTATGCGAATTGAAACTGTTTATTTTTATTAAGACTGAAAAAATATTCCAGTTTTGTTTTCTTAATTTAAATTGATGTTTTTGTGATTATTGACACGTGAAGGAACTTTCACTTCGTACCTAAATTAGTCCAAGTGTGAAATCTTTCAGTATACGTACTTAATGTAAATTATTATAGAATTTATATTAGATAATTGTAAGTAAATTATAATAGATACCTACTTTTGTCTCCGAAAATCGTCTCCTAATACAATGTCAAGCTATAATCGGCTTAGAGCTTCTTCAAATAGTGTTTTAGTACATTTTAACGAACATAATTTGAACAAGATCTAACCGAATTTGTTTTGTTAAAGATAACGCAGAACCAAAATGTCATTATAATCGAATTTAATTATAATGACTTTTTGGTTTCATTTTTGTTTGTAAAACAAATAATGATGTTAATCTTTTATCAACATAACATTTTGTTTTAATAAAAAAATACATCAAACATTCCGTGCGTCGTAGAAAAGAGACTCTATGAAGTCAAATTGTATATAAAATGTTGGTATTGTGCATTTTTTGGACTCTTCAGTGTATTTAACAAATAGAAATAATAGGAGATCAATAACGGATAAAATAAAGAATATTAAATAGAATAACAACATTTTAATTCAGGAAGATGGAAGGAGACAAAATAGCGAAACAAAAAAACTAAGACAAATTTTATTGTGTAACTACGTGAAAGATGAACTGTTTTTATTATTTTTCATTTTTATTTTTATTTCAATAAATATCCACGATTTGTTAATTAATTTCGTTGTTTGATTTGTAATCATACGTCTATCCGATAACCAATTAGGGTAATACGAATTGTTTCAATACCTTCTCAATATGTTCTCAAAAGACCCTCGCCCAAGAAACATTACCTAATAAGTAAGATCTTAGCCTTCAACTTCAGGGTTATTTAAATTTACGAAATTTTATGCAATAAAGTGAGGAATCCTACGCCTTTATGCCTAAAAGTTGTATGGAATATTCTCGAAGGTGTAGAGGAAACTTTTGTTGATCAGCGGCACAAAAAAAAACAATTTTAATCAAACCCCATTTTCTTCTACTTCCTTGTGGAATGTTCTCGTCTTATATTCACGAGTGCAACGAATTATTGCGATGATTACATAGATATGATATCTACCGTTCAGTCTCTAATCTAATGATAGTCCATACAACTTATCCATACATAATTTATCTAGTATAGAAAGCTCAAAGTTTCTTGTGTGATCTGAATTTTATGAAAAAGGGCACTTTTACTTATAAGCAAGCGTTTACAACATCTTGAATATTACTAGAACCTTGAATTAATTTTCCACTCCCACGTTTCGATAATTAATCGGTTACTAGTGTGGGCTCTCTGAAAGTAACTAAGAACCGGTACTCGTAAGTTGTTTTTTCAAATATTTTTGACCTACACTGTTAGTTTTTGACACCTATAATATAAGCCGTCACCAAGAAGCCGTCATCAAAATTTGTCTTTAATCATGTCTATTACAGTCGTATGTACATTAGTGATCTGTTGGTGCAGTGGTTAAAGGCCTTAAGCCTTCAGCTGACGGTTGTGGGTTCAATTCCCATCCTGAACGTTTTTTCGTGTCGTAGTGTAAAATCAATTATGTATTTAAACATTTTATTGGTGACTTAATCGGTTGCCTAACTACAATAATAGCAGATGCTTAGTCTAGTTTGGAATCAAAGCTACATGTCTGAGTTGTCCACAGATTTTACTATTACTACTCCGTTTAGACATGGCCAATTTATATTTTAATAACATCGTTCGGGTATGTAATATAATTTATAGTTGTTTTTTGTCTACCCCGTGAAGGACCAGGCGTGAACATGTACCTATAATATGGTTAAGAAAAATTTGAACTGTAGGATTTTAAAACTTGAAGGTTGTAACAGCACTGAACTAAACTAATATCGCATCTCTAACGTTAGTCGGCTATGCCAATTGGTGACCGTGGACTCCTTATCGTGATCATCATTACCAGTCTTTATCAGTCCATCGCTGAACATAGGGCTGCCCTAATGAACGCCATTGCATTCTAGCCTCGGTTTGCTGTATCCAGCTTTTGAGTTTAGCCTTTCGGGAATTGTAACGTTGTAACGCTTGTAATCGCCAAAGGGGTAAGCAGAGAAATGTAGTACAATCCCATGTTTTACTAGTGACGTCCTTTAAGTTCAGTTAAGTCCCAATATGGAATAGGTGGTGAGCATACCATACACCGGGCACAAATCTAGACTCTCAGCCACTGCTACGAAATATACGTTAGAAAAATCGAATATTGCCCGAGCCAGGATTTAAACCAGGACCTTTTAATCGGCAGTCGCGCTTGCAACCAAAACAACAAACAAAGTATTCCGTAAAATACGTCATATTTTTTGCAGCGGACCAAAGCGAGAATTTTAAAACTTTGTACCACTTGCCTTCTGATAAATAAGTATAAGAAAATTTTGTGTTAAAAGATTATCTTTATGATAAATCTTTTTGAATATTGTTTAACTCAAAAATGAATATACATTGAAGAAAGGATTATCCCAACATTAGACAATTTAACGGTCTTATTAGGTAATAGAACAAATTAAAGCGAATATTTCATCAAAAAACCGGTTAAGCTACCAAGTAGAGGCTTAATACATTTACGATATATTTTATATCATAAAACTTTTATGGCTTATTTAGTTCTTTATCAATATAACTAATTGAAAATTAAGGTACGTAGTACTTATCGTGACATTACATTTAAAAAGCATAACGAAGGCAATGATCTGTTAGATATTTTCTCTCATCAATAGACAAGCACATTTTGTTTATAAAATCATTTGCAATAAATACAACAACAATTTTTGTTCAATCTAAGTAGGTATTCACATTGGGTTTCAAACTAAGTAGGTATTCACATCGCCAATGTGATAAGCATCTCGTTGTAACACAACCTTCCCACTTCTGGGCATATAGCTGTTAGGCACGTGGTTATACTCTACGGAACTAATAATGAAACTGTAAGGTGGTAATTTTATGTTATTCGGAAAATAAACGGTAAAATAACACGAATGGAGAAAAAGGTTTGTTGGTACACCTCTCAAGTAAGAAAATCTAAAGATTTTTAACAGAGTTCTAGATTTAAAGTTAACAATCATACAATAAACATTGAACTATAACGAAACAAAAATACTTTTAACATTTTCTTAACGAATGCTGTTTACGCGAACACAAACTTCTTGAACAACTAAATATGCTTGCCTGGTCTTAGCGTTGCGATTGTGTCGCCATCTATTGGCGAGTAGCAGAAAGTAAAAAGCATTTTAACTTCAAAGAAATTGTAAGAAGAATTGCTTACTTTGGAAAAAATATCTGATATTACAAATAGGTATATAAATATTATCATGTTAATGACCCATATTTATGCAACCAATAAAGATAAATTGCTATATGTCATTTGTTCAAGCATTTGTTGTATATAAGAAGTAACTTATGATCCCCTATTACATGGGAAGCATAACATGATATAGAAAAGTGTGAGCACTACACTACTCAGTCTGTACCTTGGGAAAATATATGCGTAATGTTGCGATATGTTTTTTTCCAATATTTGAATTCGAACTCTATAAACATCTATGAATAATAATGACAAAAATAAATAGTGGATAATAACATAGTCTTCTATAATTATTAGAATATTAGTTCAAGTTACGAGTATAACTGAGCTCTAAAATGGTGTCTGCATTAAAAATCTATTAGATTAGAATTTTGAAATATCTAAGTATAGCATACAAATAAACATATTAATTTATGTACATAACAAAACACATCTGAATTAAAAACGTATTTCCTGGCCACACACATTTCTTATAAGTAAACAGGTTTAAAAAAAATTGTTATTGTTTTCCTATTGGAATGTATTGATTTATATCAAGCGGTTGTAGAAATTTCTAACAGATGGCGTTGTATGTGTGGTACATTACCCTAATTTCTAATAAGACCATTTTCAGATTTATAAGCTGAAATATTCTAATATGTTGTATTAAAATTGTGAACTGTGATACCTAGCAGCAGTTTTTCTAATTTGCCTTATATTCTTATTTGCGTTGCCCGGCACATTGTCATATTATCTACTTACCCTACTTTCCGGCACCAAAATATTTCAACACGATCAATTATTAGCACTCCCAAGGACAACATTTGTAGTGATAATTGTGTCTTTAATGTGTAAACTTTTCTCGACAGTCCCCGAAGGTTGACCACGGAAGCATTAATAATGAACACCTAAACAAAACTTGCCTCTTCTATTATTTATTGTAATGTCGCAATGCAGTTCTCTATGGTCCAAGCGGAAATAGCGCAGTGGTTCAAGTTAGGAATACATTAGACATGCTAAGGGATTAACATTTTGGCATCTTTTTAAAATGAAATTAGCTCGGCATTTTTTTGTGTAAATTGCTGAAAATAGTTTCCATCTAAACCTGCAAATTTTGTATGAAGAATAGTGATATTTTCGTAAAATGCAGACAATGCTAATACATAAACGATATTAACATTTTAGAACAAAATAGGTAAATTGAAATTATGGAGTAGGCACATGCAAATTTCAATAGGTAGGTAAATAGTTTCCCAGTCTTTCAATGATGCGCTCTGCTCTCGGATAGACAGAGCTTTAGTCTAGAAAAAAGCTGTAACTTATATGAGTATCACGCCATTATCTACGGATCAAATTTAATTATATTTATACTCTTTATATGGAATTATATTTATACGACTATATGCCCAGCGTGGGCTCATGGGCAATTATCCCTCAGGGTCGGTCTTTGTCCACCAGTAGACTGCTACTGAATGAGTTTGATGATGACTAACAGCATTCATATTAATTTGCACTAATTTGACTAATGTGTAGGTACAATATTCTTGTTCCTACAATTTTTTTCTCACTAAAAGGGAGTACTAATTAGAATATAATAGAATAGTACATAATAGAATAATACATTAAAAGTAAACTTTTTTCTTAAAGTTCATTAGAGTTTGATTGGACGTAGCGATGGAGCGCGGTAGTTGAATGTAGGTAGGTATCTGGTCTCCTACCTCTTCCCTTTTAGTAGAGTCCCTAGTATCTGATCTAGCTTATATTGTATAGTATATATGAGTATCACCAAAAATTTACATAGAAAAAGCAGTTATAATGCCTTTTATCTATCTCTATTGGCTTGAAAAAATACATGGCATTTCAAGTCATTATATCCATTATATGCATACTTAAATTAGTGAATTGCCTATTTTAGTTTCATTCATTTCTATCTATCAATATGAAAAATATTTACTTACTTTTCTTCACACGCAATATAGGTACAATATTTGAAGGTTTTTTTAAAGTTCCCCCCTTCCTTGTAGGTATCTATACCTACATATAAAGAGGTATCTAATTATACCCAAAATAATATTAAAAAATCCAAATGAAAACTATACTGGTCTAATAAGATCTCTATCGCATTCACATTATCTTCCAACTCAGGCGAAAAAGCTACTCATTATGTATTTTATTTTATAGTCGCACTAGGAATAAACAGAACTTGAAGCTTTTCTTATAACCCATGAACATCGTACAAAGTATTTTATACAGAAAAAAATATTGATATTTCTATTACCAATACTACTACAATATTGAACCCGTCACAGTTCATGCTAATTAGAATCGACCACGCGTAGTGCGTGCCCCACCGCGACTGACCAGTGGGCAGTGGTCACTGTGACCACGCCTTCTCCTTGCACACTGAGCAAGCACGCATGGGGTTTACTGTTGACAGCGGCGCAGTTGACACACTGTATTTATATTTAATTTTTATTTTAAAAAATTAGTTATTATTCTTAATATCTTTAGTTTTATTATACGGGACTGACATTATGGTTTTAGTACAAATTTTCCAGTTCAACTGTACTTTTTAAATTTGTATAATTATTATACATTTGGTATTGGTGGACAAAATATGTATAATCATAATATTGGAGGTCCCGAATAAAACACAGTATGTTATAAATAAATTTTTTATTTATTCGTAAGGGTTCGAAAAAGCCATATCTTCGTTATCTATGACTTTATGTGACTCATAATATTTAATAAAATTACATTTCATAACATTTTACAAATAATAGTTACAGATAAAACTGCATTTATGTAAACACAAGATGATACTTATTTACAGTTTTCAGTCAAAAACTAGAAACAATATCCTGTAGTAAAATTGCAAGTTCAATACACAATCAAATTCAAATCGTTATATTCCCTATACAAATATATTTATATGTAACTACACTTCAATTTATATGTTGTTATCGATAAAGGTATATAGCTGTCTACATTATTCACATTAGTACATAAAAATTCAATTCAAAAATGCTTACGTCACAAAATGTAATTCTACAATACCTATCACGTATATAGGTATGCATTTTTTTGTATATCTAGATATTCACAGAATTACGATAAACATATAAATAATTTAATGGAATCGATCTATGAAACTTGTGCTCTGTTATTGTTCTTGTCAAATCAATGGTTTTAATACACTGTAATAAAATTAATTCAAATAACACATAAACAGCTGACGTCAATATTTTCCATTTGAACATTAACGAACCGTTTGAACATTACTGCATCGAGAAATATTCACTATATTATGTATTAATTCAAAATATGTAATATTCGAAAAAATTGACCGTTACCCGTGCTGTTTGAAATAACAGTTGCCTATTATAAATGTTACGGCCATCTGCTTCACGGACAATGAAATTTCGCAAAACTGCATTTCGCGGATGCAATGAGGGGTTGTTATAAAACAGGTTTCTATATTAATATATAAAATAAACGATACGTTTTGAACGGTTCTCTTTTGTGTCCATTTTTAAATGTAAAAAAATGGAATATGTATTTATGTTATTTTTTTATGATTATTTTATGGCTATTTCTCAATGTTCATACAAGTTTTATGTAAGATATTTAAAAATTGCCACAAATATATTATTATTAATGTTATCAAACAGCAAGTAGATGTAAGCGGTCAAGTAATTTGAAATGATCAACATGGTTATAAAACAGATTATAAAAGTAATACTATAACATAGGATTGCAAGCGGTGCTGCTTAGCAGCAAGAATAAAGGACGTAAATGCTACCGTAATTGATCCTAGAACAACCTTTAAGAATCGTAACATCACGCCTTTAATCCCCGAAGAGGTATAACGCGGTACCTTTAACAAATATTTCTAATATTTATTTCACGACCAATTTTACCTATGACAAAAATGTTAGACAAGGTCAAAAGTAAAGACATTAGGTAGGTATAATACCTATATTTTTATATTTACAAATGAAATATATTAGCATTACTCATCGAAATGGAATATAACAAACCAAGACATACATTCACAGTCAATAACCCATCGACACATCACAGCGAACAATGAAATAATAATAAATTCATATATTATTAAAAAAGTATATTTTACCCTAGATATAAAGGAAAACAGGGAATTGGGTTAGAGAGGTCATTGTGTTTAGGGGTTGCAATGGAGGGTCAGAACGCCGTTCCAACTGGACGTCGCTCGTTTTACAACGGGGTGTAATATTTATAACCGGTTTGTAATGTGCATTGTTAAAATATTAAATTGCAAAAGAAACATCTCGAATAAATCTAGACACACAGACATTTATTTCAGAAGATTCTTTGGATTTATGGAAATCTTCATTCAATAGTAAGGTAACTATCGTCAATATCCGTCAACAGCCTGGAGAAAATAACTCTAGAAATAATTAAAAAAAAATATGTTCATTTTGCTTCTTCCAGTACAAGAGTACTTATCCGCACCTTAGGGTTGATAATTACGAACCCTAACATCATTCTATGTTGAAAGTATTCCGTCGCAATGAGAATTGTATACCGTGATCTATTTAGTCCAATGCAGGTGCATAAAGCTTACACGCCCGAGAAAACTTTCCAGAAAATTCTAAGACCAATAAGTTCCCTCATAATATCATTATTTAAAATTATAGTAGCAAAGATAATAAGTAACATGTTTTAATAAGTAATATTTATACAATATAATAATACATGCAAAAGAACTGCCTACGCTAAATACCCAACACATCTGTTACCTTAAACCTAAAACGCGCTAAGAACCTAAAACGAAACCTTTATTAAAGCTTATTCTGACGGAATAATTAAAGCAATAGACAAAATAGATGTGCATAGCTAACGCCCAGTCTACATTGGTCTCTGATACTCCAAAGTTGTTTTGAAACGAAATAAAAAGTAAGTCATCAAATAATCTGCGGAGGTCTAATTTAAATGGCCGAGATGCTTTCTACAATCCGAATCAAAATTCAAAACCGCGCGCTCTCTTAATCCGTGTTGAGGATCACAATAAAAGGTAATACATTTTAACTCTCCGGCAATCGCTGCGGCATCTTCAGCCTTATTGTCAAGGGCGATGAGATTAGATCGCCTTGTTTAAGACAAAAATAAGATTATCCAAGCGAAAGTAGAAGGTGAAAGGGAGACATTTCGGTGTAAGGTACGCTGCACAGTGAACAATGGAACGCTTGGAAACTATTTTCAATACTTGTTATAGAAATTTAATAATGTCGTGTATTTCCATAATAAGCTTATAACGTGTAAAGACAGGTTCTTAATAAATATTGCTAAGTGAAATATATGAAAGCCCTAATCGATCGCGAGACCGCCCACGCAACAAGAAACTCATTTGTATTAATCAACTAGCGACCACGATCCGTTCTCATTACTCGAGTATTTTGATATTTGGCGCAAAACACTGTTATATATTTTCATAGCAAATATATAATAAGTATGAAATAAATACTAACCAACCAAACCAAATACAAATTATTTAAATTAACTAATTAATTATCAGTAAATATAAAAGACATTATATCGCGTTTTGACTGCTTCCTTGTACGTATGATTGCAAAGCGCGACTGCTGATCGAGATGTCCTGGATTCGACTTCCGTGAACTAATTGTATTTCACTAACCGAGAATTTGTAAATGATTTTCTTTGCAGTTACGCACACTACACTCGTCTTACCTCTTCAGAGATTACAGGCGTGATGTTACTCTCGACGTAAGGTGCAGTGTAAAAATGTCCTTAGATCGGGTGACGGTCGCGGGACGTAGCCGCCGACGTAACGTGCGACTCATTTGTGTTCAAGCAATCAACTCTTGGTCGTGAGCCGAACTCATAAGAGATTCCAAATATCTAGCGTTAAAATTGCACACGGTATTTAAAACACACCGACTGTTACTTCTTATAAAATAACATTAATTGTGGATACTGCTAAAGGGTAGCGTATTTATAAAAGCTTGTAAGTTTTGAATGAAATTTGAAATCCGTATTCAATGTTAGTTAAATAAGATATTTTAAGAATTTATTAAATCCTCATGAACATAATTATGCTAAGTTCATATGCGTTTTACAGCGGATAGCTGAAATCGGATTTAATATTTTTACGAACTATTATTCCAATTTACTGTAAAAGCATTTGTGAGTAAAAAAAAGACGTTGTCGGGACATTCGCTTAATGTTGATTTAGTAAAATGTTATTACTAATTATGTCTATATAAATTAAGACATCATTTATATTTACTCTAAAAAGAATAGTGTTGCATACCTACTACACGGTTAAATAGCATCTAGCTAGGATTTCCCGTATTGTTATTAAATTATGTTAAAATTATACATATGTAAATACTTAGGTGTGTATATTAGGCATTGAGAGCTTATACCTAAGGTAATTGTAAAGTAATAATTACTTTTCATATTCTCAAAGAAAATAATGTATCCCATCCCCCCATTGATTTTAGGTATACAAAATATTTACATTTGTTTTTAAGATAACTAAAAAGAGTTTTTCATTACATGTATGCTTATTGGTACATACATTAAGCAGCCAAAATATGACACAGTATCGTCATAATGAAAGTGCTCTAAGCAATGCGGACTGTTTGATCCGGTGAACTTTCGTATCAAACATGGAAACGGCAAAAAAGTGGCTATTTAAATACGAGACACAACGTGTTGGGGTAATCTCTCCCAAAACAAAGGACTGTCGCGCATTAAGGCCCCACAGAATTTGAAAGTGGAACTCGGTAGGATTTTCGGAGAAATTTTCGGGGTAACATTATACCCGTACATTAGGGCTAAGTGATAGCGTCACATTTGTTGGATTAATTCATCATCCGAATTGCCGTGGCCAGACTGATGGCCCGGAACGCCCGTTCCCCCCCGGGCGCCCCCACCCACCACTTTTCTCGTCGGCTGATTTACGTATGGAGTTTTAAATTGCTATTCGTATAATTTCTTTGGTGATTTTCGGAGTAGGTATTTACGTTTCGTAAGGTTACTTGTTTAGTTCTGTATATTGAAATTCAATATATTGGCGAGTGCTTGTTAAGTGGTGTTAAATTAAATAATCGATTTTTTAGTGTGATATCAAACTTTACACTTTACAAAAATATCAGCGGTTATTTTTTAAACCCATCTTATAGTCTACGTACATTTACGTACAAGGTCTATATATACCCAAAATCTGTTTTAAGTTTCATAATTACGTAAAACGCAGTGAAACCAAAATCGGCGATTGTGGCTCAGTTGCGCGAGCGCCCATTGCCCTTTGCCCCCCGAATCACCCCCGTACGGGGGCGGCCCCCACAGGACACTGCGAGTGTAAGGATAAATGGGAGGGCTGGCTCTTCTGGTTAAGTGTAGATTTTCCGAATGCGGTGTTGATGATGGCTGACTAGTGTTTGGTTTGCTTATATCGAGTTTTCAATCATTTTACACATTTTTTGTACCTAGTAAATCTTTGCAAGTAGTGCATACCATCATTTAAAACCGGCACTGACGTTAATTATTAA
This sequence comes from Jemadia pseudognetus, assembly GCA_018244755.1. Lineage (NCBI taxonomy): Eukaryota > Metazoa > Arthropoda > Insecta > Lepidoptera > Hesperiidae > Jemadia > Jemadia pseudognetus. The sequence continues at coordinate 12,018 of DWTO01000341.1, forward strand.
TACATTATTAACGAATATAATCTCAATTGGTATTAACGGCACAGAACATTCTAAAATTCCTATTGGTAGGTAGGTACATATTATTAAAATGAAGTAGGTACATTGAATCACAACATGATATTAGTCTTAAATTTTAACCAAAATCTTTAATATGTATTGGTTACTAAAGTTAATCCTTTGGAGAATAAGTTAATAACTTGCTCTTCAAATGAAATTTGTGATTTTAGTTGCAGTACCTACATATTTACATAAAAAAAATCCTAGAATGGTCATTAGCATCCAATCGGACAGGTGTGTAATTGTTATATATAGCAACAATTTAAAAATTGAATTCTAAGGTGGGATTGTTTTTAAGCTCATAATATGTAGGTACATATATACATAGGTGCATGAGACACCTCATATTGAGCATACAATTTCATGTTTAGCAAGGTCTACCTAATTTCTGGACGTAGTTTTGACATTTGATAAGTCTTTATCATGTTTCAAATTTTAAAATTATGTGAGAAATTTATATGTTTTAAATGTTCATGACGAAAAAACTAAACAACATATTGCCTTGTTTTCAGACATAATAATTGTTACTTGGCTTACACTAGTGTGGTATTTAGCGCTTGTTTAAAGAGTAATAGAAAATAAAATAAAAAATACAATTTATCGATATCGACAAATCTATTGCCCGCCCTACGTCTACAATTTCCGAGACCGTTGGACAGCAGTTGTAAACACTCGTGTAAAATTGTCCACCCTCCCCTCAGCCTTTTGTGATACATATTTCTTTGTTATTTACCTCCGCCTACACCTGCATTGGGATTACTCATTTATATTTCGGGTTGCGGGACACATTTTGTACGTGTGGAACAGCCTAATTTATTCGCAGTTCGTAGATGTTTCTAGAATACCACATTCTACGCGAAATCGAATCAAATCATTCGGGTAAATTCTTACTACGTGACTTAAGTTATAGACAAATGTATTCACGTTTCAATAGAACGTAAATTATGAGTATAATTCAACACCCTATGCTATCTAACATTTCTCAGTTAACCTTCATACGCACTTACCCAAAAATATACATTGGGACCCAAATTGTGGAAACGTCAAGCGTGACAGTCGAACGTAATCAAAACTTCCCTTCAGTGGTAACATTGTCCCAGACGCCTACACGTCCTACTTTTCTCCAAAGACTATTATTTGAATGTCTTTCAACCCGTGAGAAGGGTCCAACACCCCAGCCTCCCCGACGCGTGTGCGACGCTGATAATGTAATTAAAACAACACCTTTATTCGGGACAGTCACATTTTGTAACAACTTTTAGTTTGATGTAGGTAAATTTCTGATTTACGCGCGAATAATTTTAGTATTTAATGGTGGATGCTTTCTTGTTTATACAATATTTGAAAAAAAAATTAAGGTACAGTTAAATAAAAAATTCACAGATAATACTTAATTTTCAATGTGAACACGAACTCAAATGAAACTCTATTGATTTGAAAATCTCGGTGTGGTTACTATTATTTTCATAAAAGCCTTAATAACTTTAGAACAGTTCCATACACACATGCCCAAAACTTTCTCATAAGTAACACACACATTCACAACAAACTTGCTAGGGGGTGAGTTGACCAATAGCATGCATTAACCCTTACAGGGATTAGAGCATTGTTTCAAATCTCCAAGTTAGTTCGTTTGAATTCGGAGCGGCAGCCATTTTGTTCATTTAAAATGGACGCTACAATAGGCGACTATTGTTCACAGCGCCCGTCTGCAACGGCCGGACGAGTGTTGCCCATTGTTTTAATGTTTTCTAATTTTACATTTTTAATTTCATGTGTCAGTTGAGTTTTAGAATTCAGTCTTTCGTCTATAGACTTGAAAATTTAAAAGTGAATAATTTGCAGTTGGCTCAATCATTAAAACTGTAAAATAACATAATAATACAATACCTATTGTTCAAAACTGTTAACAATGTAAGTATTGCCAGATTTATTTGTAACAAATACTCATAAAGAAACAATGATTTGACTAACTGACTAGAACATAAAATATAGACCAAATTACTGAATTTGTTTAAATACATACATACATACATATCCTCACGCCATGTCCCTTGCGGGGTAGGCAGAGGGCGCAGAGTGCCAAATATCTCTATTTATTTATTTACGATCTACCAAAAACTATTTTTTATATAATTTACTTACATAACAAGCAACCATTTTTTACACTGCGCTGCACACGTGGCGTGTATCAATGTAATTTTATTTTATGAACAGAATTATTTCCAAACCCGATCAGAGTTCGCGCCATTATAACAAATTAATACCGAAACCAGATTTTCAGGTTTCCGTTGCCACCTTTCAAACTTTATTTTGGGGTCACACAACTGGTTCAATTCGTATTGTAGCCGGGGTAGCGTTGTGGGCTTGTAAAAAAATATGCCCTTTTTGGGGCAATATTGTCTAATTTTCGGTAATAGAGTTTTGTCAACAGCGGGCGTTCGACCACTCATCATAGGGTCCGTTGACAAATTGTTACCAGTTGAAAATAATGCCAGTGTTGATATTTGAGTTTAAGATACCATCGATCATTTTTGGGGGATCGATTATGAACGAGTTTCGGTTAGTTTTGTGTTTATCAATTCCTTTCAATCATTATATGTTAATTTTTAATTTATGGCCATACAAGAAAAAGCTTTACAAATATTATATACATTTGTGACTATTGCGGTGCCGGATATACATGCAGCTTGTAATGGTTTTTGTAGTAATTCACACTTGAACCCAAAAAAAACAATAGATACAGAGGTACAGTACAACAATAGATACAGTTACAGAACATACATATTATCTAGAACATTCTATATTCCTTAAACCTTATAATAACTCTTTATTAATTAAAGTGTATACTCGTAAGATTTAATACGAAATTTTGATTTTGAAATATTTGATTTCTCTCGAATTGGGAGATAAAATGAATGAAAATAAACGCCTTATGTATAAATGTTTGCCATGTCTTGTTCCAAGATTTTCCAGAACGTTCTAAGTTCTCTATTTAAATGCAAAATGGTATCGGTGGCTACATTAGTGCGTTACGTTATTGACTTGGACAAGCCTCCACCTGCGACCCACGGCGTCTTTGTGGAGTTGTCAATCTATTCGTAAATAGTAGATCTAAATTACTACAGACATGTTCAATCCTACTAATCAAATATACATAAGTACGATATAAAGATGAGCAGAAATAGCGTTAGAAAAGTTTCTGTACCAGGCAAGTATATTGATATCGGTGCTGTGGGGTTAAAAGGCTTAATACTTAATGCTATAATACTTCACAACAATATATTCAATGGACCCTTACCGAATGTATTATAACTTATGTATATATACGTATGTATGATAAACGCTGGTGAAACGCAAGAAGTTACTGCACTCATTTGCGTACCACTTCGGGGATTGCAGGCGTTATGTTACGTATAGTACATATGTGTATAAAAAGCACCCATGTAATACATAATGCCATAAGTTACACAGTAGCTTGAAGTACAATACACTACAATAGAAGTTTACATTTTACATTAAAGTTTACATTAAAGTACTTAGTATTGTATTATTGGAAGCGTTCTAATGACACGAAATTCTATAAAACATTTACTTCCATACGAATCCTAGTTTTACATTACATGTATATATTTGTATATAGATAGAAAGTCAGAACCATTCACTCATAATTGCCCTTCGTAGGATTTTATGCTTTATAGAAAGTTTTCGAATTTCAAATGTACATTTCACTTTATATATTTGTAGTAAAACAAGGTAATAAATCTTTCTGTGTATTGGTGTATTCTGAGGTATTGTATGATTTGTTAGTTAACATAACAATATAAATTATAAGTGAATATATTTGGAAGTGGTGCCGCGAATGTAGTGGCGTAAAATGTCTCGTAGGCAGGAATTAGCATTAGCATACAAACGAGTCCTGCTAGACTATTGGATGGCAGACCACTAAATTCACAGATACGACCACAAGGCAAGATATAACTTGATAATTCACATACCTACATACATAAATATAGGTAAAACCGAGTTATAAGAATAGGAACAATCAAATTATACAAAATTATAGGAATAACCAAATAATTTTCTTCATAAAAAGAAAACATTTATTAACATTTAATTTTGTCTGTTTTTGTCGTTTTCCTGTTACCCACTGGTCTCCGTCTTATAACGAGAATGATTCAAGGCATAAATTAAGATGTTAACCAAGTGTACATTGGCAGACTTAACGCACCTTAATAAAGGATATTATCAACTTCTCATGGGTGCAAGTTTTCTCACGATAATTTTAGAACGTAGGTTAAAGATAAATGTAGTAGGTACGTATTAAGATATTTGTTAAATGGTATTAGTTTGTGATAGCCTAGTGGTTTGAAATTAGACCTCTCACTCCGGGAGACAGGGGTCAAACTACTTCAAACCCTAGCGCTCCTCTTAAAAATGTGCGTTTTAAGTTTATCAATTGCTATTGGATTTGTGCCCGGTGCATGGTAATAGGTCCTTAATATTTTTGAGATGCTTAAAAACAACAACAGCTGTCCATCAAAACTTATAAGTGTAATTCATTATAGTAGGTACTTAACGAAAATTTTAACAAACATTTTTTATTCCAATCTACGCCGCAGCATCTGTATTTTATATTTATTGTTGTACACCGATTAAAAAAATAACATTCGCCCTTACATGTGACGTGCCTGAATTTCAGTCAGACCGCACATTGAAGCTTAAAACAGTGTAAACTTCAGGCGAGCGCATCAATGGCGCGAAGCACTCGTCGAATGCGGTGTAAATTACCAATTAGAAGGTATTTCATAGTGGTGCTAACAAAAAAAACTCAATCGTGATCAGTACCGCATGCAACCGGTGTTCCGTATAAAAATAATTTTAATTCTATTCCACCGAAAGACGACAGTGGAAGCAGTGTGAGCAGTCGTGTTGTACGATTCCCAACCCAGCATGGGGATTATGGGCAAAAAATCTTTAAGGAAGATAGTGGGCGTAAGCAACCAGAGGATGGTAATGATGAATCAAACAAAGAGGTGTAATAAAATTTAGCTCAATAAACATAAATGATTTTTGTTTGTCACTCGTGAGATATATCGCTATTATAGATATTCATCTGATTTTTTTAAACAGATTTATTACAGACTGGTATACTTACTTCTATTGTTTTGTTTACAATCAATACACGACTCTTCTTATTGTCTTCCTTATCTTAATAAACAGGTATTCTAAAATGATATCTTGAGAAGGAAAAGTAACTTGTAAATTATTTATATTTATTTTTTATTAAACATGTATCAAACATGAGAAAATTAAAAATATTGCTATTAAACGATTCTTGAGTCTATATACATAAATGATTATATCAACCGGTTCAATTCACATAGGTAATAATCAGCTTAACAATATTAAGAGTGGAATGAAAAATATGCATAACTTAATTTATCTGCTTCATTGTCCAGTGGTTGGCAAGGAGACTTCTAGTCGAGAGGTCCTGGACCTAGAAACCTTCTGTCTTGTTCTATTGATTTTTCGTACTAAGATTTTCTAGTATTAATTTCTTGTACTGGCTCGGAGTCTGCATTTTGTATCCGGTGTTTTGCAATAAGTTAACCCCATATTCCATAAAAGGACGTAAACGTGGAAAGGTACTACACTCCACAGCCTACCTCTTACGGATTACTGGCCTGAATTTTGTTTCTTTTTTAATTTAGATGAAAATTAATTGCACATCAGTATTTGTCACATGGAACCGAGGTACCCTAAACGAACTATCGCGCCCCGCGATATTGTGGCACCTTAATTAGCGCAATGCTGGCAACACCGAGTGGTCGGGGAATTGCCACTTTTCCCCGATTGTAACGGCTTCGACTTTTTTCCCGATTGTGCCGTTCGTCACGTGGGGCTGATGTGCCAATTAAAGTGCTAGATGATTGCAATTGTGCACCGCCTTTTTGAAAAGCTTCTAAGGTCTTAATTAGGTGTCGTGACTGCGGCTCCCCCGCGGTGAGAAGTTCTAAAACATTACGTTTGCTAGCTGTTTTGTTTTTAATAAAATTATTTGACTTTGACTCAAATTGTAACATACAATTTAAAATACCGAGAATAAAAAAGTATTATAAAATATAATACTACATAAAATTGTTTATATAATTTTACAAATATTGGGCACCCGATATCATGAAATGAAGATATATAAGTAAACACGCATTTTTTGTTGTCATCATTCCTTAGAGATTGTCACTTTATCCGAGTAGCCTATACCCTAGCGTCACAATTTTGTTTCACAAGAAACGCCCCATTGTATCTAAAAGCACATACAAATAAATACACATAGAGTTATAACAATAATCGGCCACCATCGATTCCGTCCACTGTGTTTTGTGTCGTTCCGTCTCTCGGATAAACCATCTGTGGTTTTAAGAAGCGCACGGCACTCAATCGGATCGGTTCATGCAACATGTTGCCAATTCTTACATTATTTAAACGTAACATTATTTATTTTGTATTATTATATGTACAAACCAATAAATGGAAGGAAATACGTCAGGTATTAAGGATAGTAGTTGGGATGATGGCGGAATAATGTTAATTTTCAAACATGTATTTTATTATTTTATTTTACCAGTTTTGCTAACGCCAATGTTTCATTAGTAACATTAATCATGACATTTTATGTTACTTTGATTAATGTATATTTTCAGTATTGAAATCTAATCGCAGTGTAATTATTCTAAATATAACAAGGAAAATCTATTTTCATTAACTTTTTTATTATACATTTTAATACATATAAAAAAATACTATTATTTTGCTAATTCTCTGTAACGTATCAGACGATTTGTTTTCTATCGAATATCATCTCTATGGTGAGTGAGCCTAAAGCCACAAAACACTAAGCATTAAGTCACAGTCTCAGATAGTGAGACGTAAATTAGCAAATCCTAAGAAATTACCATACATTTATTATTAAAAAGATTGTTCATGTGTAATATAAATTCCATATAAAATCTATGATAAAAGTTGTGTATTCGAATTCCTCTATATCACATATCGAAGAATATGAAATTTTATATTTAACAATCTTTACATATTCCCGGCTCGCTCTCGCAAAACGCCATTCACGTCGAAGACTGAACGATGTCATTAAAAAGCTTTTAATTTTTGATGCTTTCCGTGTTCAGTTCTTCGATACGTGAAACTGAAATGAACATAATATTATATACATAGAATTGTAATGACATGTTTTAGTTAACGTACGTAAAATAGCGACAGCTTTAGAAGAATATATTTTGCGTATTATTTAGGTGTACGTACCATCATTATCAGTATATCTCAGCTGGATATGTTTGGCATCCCCCTCTTGTATATGTACATAAATATCCGCGATATACTTTAGTGTTAGTAAAGTTTAAAAAACCTACGTCGAAAATGAAAGTGACATAAGGTTAAAAGAATAAATTACAAACTTTTTTCTCCTTTGAATACTGTTCACACAATACACTGTTCTCTCTGAAGCCTCCGCAGCAGGGAAACAACAAAACAAGCATTAGAGTTGGCATTAGAAGTAGCCCAACAACGATACGTGCATCATTTTCCTTTGTAACCCGGACAATGCTAAGGGCCTTTTGTTAGGCAGCAAGTACAGAACGTATGTATTCACCGCACGCGAATCAGCTCATTACGGTCTTTCCTGCGCGTCATTTCCTTCAGACATCTTGTTTGAAGACAACTACGGCTCGGGATTTCAATAATACATAAAGCTTTCTTAGTTAGTCATAATTCGTATTGAGATTAAGCTATGTGTAACAATGGTCGCGTATGCGATGAAATAACTTTTGGATTCAAGCAATGTTCTTAATATATAATTTATTTATTTATTTTTTACCTAATTTTTTACTTAATAATTTATTTATTTTTATTATCTATATTTTATTGCATCTAGCTTTATTATGTTTAATTAATGACGGTGCAATGAAAAGATCTTTGTTATGTGATTTAAGCGAGTGTAAAGGGCAAAAAAGTTGGTACATATGTTACACAAGTTTATGTTTTAAAATATTCATTCAAATATGCAGACTTGGACTAGCTAAAATGCATATTGAAGATTAAATATAGGTATATGTAGGTTCCTGGTTTTTATATAAATGTACCTACATTAGCGCTAAGTTTTTTTATTTTATTATATCTTAACAGAATTGAAAAGCCGCTCTAAAATTGCTTTAGTGGGGCTCCACTTAACTTGACATATGACTTTTATTATTTTTCTGTCATGTAGATTGGCAGCTTAAAATTGTGAATTGAATTATATTAATATATATGCACATTAATTAATTAGTCTGCTAACAAATGGCCAGTGTGCCAGATTATGGCCTTCACCCTATTCGTTCCTTAAAGATATTGGTGTCCAACAGGAGTACGACAAATCTAGATGTATTCACATTAATTACCTTTAAACTGAGCTATATCACTACTTTGTCGGAATGTTTTTTCCTATTCTTTTGTTTGGTTAATATAATCGCACTAATTTACAGAAGCTCGGTAAATATAAGTTTAAAGAACCGCATCGGATATTCCGTGCGTTCCGCAGCAGCTAATCTGCTAATGTTCGCGACGCTGAAAGGAGGACAGCGCATCATGTCTCCGCTTTGCGCTCTCCACATCACAGGCTAATTTACGCGCCACAAAGGAACACGCTAATTAAAAAGTGAGTCGACACAAAGTGTCATAGCGTTGGAAGTCGGAATCCCGACAACGCGAGGTTATTTATTTGAAGCGAGCCAAGCTCGGCTTGTGTTCGGTGGGTCGTTTGAGAGCGTTCTCTGCGGAGTAGTTTGCGACGTCCTTGAACTGTTTTTTTATAGAATTTTTTCAGAGAATTAATCTATCATTCACTCCATGAAAAACATTATGGGACAAAAGGCACATGCTTAGAGTTATCAATATTTAATGTTAATATTAAAATTAAATGTTTAAATCTCTTTAAAATCAATGCATACACAGATATAAATCTATTATTATTCCTATCATTTCCATTCTTATATTTTATCCACAAAGATTTAAAAACTTAGACCTTCATTTCAATATATATGCAACTACCTCACTGCTAACTGAAATGGGAATCATTCTACAGGAGTAATTAACAAATTTGAATCAACATTAAGGGGCCACATTAAAATAAATGTTAGCTTAATTATTATTTTATATATATTTGTATTTTCATTACTAAATATTTATCTAATAATAATATTAAAGATACTCTATAACTCATTATTAAAATAATAAACCTTTCCTATTAATGATTCCTGTAACATCATATTATATCAAAGCCTCTGCTAAGTACATTACTAAATACATGTTATTTTTGAGTCTAAATATTTGCAGGTATTCAACAATTAACCTTGATTCATACAGCAATTATTACTCATTTTTTAAATCAGCTTTCTTATATTCCATGATTATTTGGACTAATACAATAACGTTTTTATATAACTGCCAAAAATTACTGAAACAATGTAATCGCATTTGAGACAATATTATAAACAAAGATATGTTGTTAACGCCAGTCTTTCTGCAACTTTTTGGAACCTTTGTAATAACTTGAAAACTTTGTATTTTAACTTAAAATCTACAACTTAATTTACCCTTAATTATTCAGTGACTATGAAAGCATAATATTGACTCCAATGTCATCTGTTACCACAACCTCGTTATAAAATTAATGATTAATTATAAGAATAAAGACCTTTTCATGTAGCTCTATCAAATATTTGTCGATACTTCAATAAAGCAGCTTAAAGAGGATTACAAGATTCTGTAAATAATATTTAGGTATGTGAAGTTATTTTAATGAAAGCAAGTGATGTCTCCTATACATCCGAGTATAATCAGTAAAAGGGTGGCGGCGCGAGGGTGCGAACAGTCGTATCAGTATCAAAGCTTTCCGCGTCGCTGCCTCATTAGACTACCTTCATGTTGATGTAAATATACATGAATAAATAATTATTATAATATATTTGTATGTTAAAATTCATAAAGATTTTGGTATAGTTACATTTTGGTTTAGCAGCAAAATATAATAATAGGTTCTATTATGACTGACATAGATACACATTAAAATCGAATGCGATTAGCTTTACTTAAAAATATAATGTGAATGCAATGACAATTCCGAAATATTTTTTGGTTATTTTTTATTTATTTATTCAGTAATTCAAGCAACAATGACTCATATTTGTTAGTATTTATGCCCGTATTTAAATTATGACGTAGATGTAATATTATTTTCAAATGACATTTTAGATTGTCTCAATTGTACTTGATTCTTTTTTACCAATTTTAATCATCAATTCATAATTCAATAATCACCTATTCCATAATGGGACGTAAACGTAACTGGTGAAACGTGGGAGTGTTCTGCATTCCTCTGCCTACCTCTTCGG
>DWTO01000342.1:0-22491 GCA_018244755.1 Jemadia pseudognetus
TAGGCAGAGGAGTGTAGTACATTCCCAGGTTTCGCGTTACAGCCCCATCGTGGAATAAGTAGTGAGAATTAAGTACGATGTTATTTTACACCAAAATTTCAGAAAAAAGCGTTCACTAATTTAGGTAAGATCTAACTTCTATCCCTGTATCGTAACGAGGGCAGACTACTACATCCATATGAACAAGATAACATTTATTTGAACATAATTATGTTTACTTCTTACAATTTCACCTCAAAACGGATAAATATAATTTTGTTGAAATTTCGTATTGAGATACTTCTAATGCTCTATATTGAACTTTGTTGTTTGAAAAATAGGTATAATGAAATGAAACAAGGGTACCTACCCTACTGAGATTTTTCTCTGTAGGTAACCTACTGTATGTAATTTAAGATGAAATCCATTTAAACAGACAACATCTTTACTGTAAGACTAAATTATACCTAGTATTGAAATAAAAATAAGCGTGGTACATAAAATTATTTCCTCTCGTGACTACCATTAAGTAATATAAACGCAGTAAAACCTGTATTTAACCAACAAACACCGCGATGTCGGATACGTAATCGTAAACATTGATATTTAATGAAATGGTCGGAACGCGTCTAGTTCTCATAAGAACGATGCGACGTGAAATCGTATCAAACCAAAACGATACATCGAAAGCCGCAGTGAAAGTCAGCCTCGCGCTATCAAATCGTAAATACCTCGACACCTTATCTGGCTAGACTCAACAAAACAGTCTAATTAAGCTATAAACAAAGCCACAAACACGGACTCCCAAAATATTGAGGTCCAAGGCCCTATACTAATCTCGGCGGGCCATTAAGTGTCGACAGGTCGCCGAGAGGAGTCCGCGGGCCCCATAAAGATTACCAGACGATAAGTCGACTACTGCATCGGTGGACCCCACACACGCGCAGCCATCTCCCCATAAATACACCAAAATCGCTTTATACGGACAAAAAACTCGGCGATAAATTTGGCGCCCCTAACACGTAAATGTTCTTAATTATAGTGTAATTTCCGGGCAGAGTTTCGTTGTATCTAATCTGTTCAGTCTTATGGTCGCTCGCCGTCCACCATCTCCCAATAACGGTCGTAACTCTCGCCGTATCGATTATTAACCGTACCCGCTTCCAATACTCACAATATTAGGTACATCTTAATAAGTATTTTGTTATGTTAATGTCAAAACCCAGGTTGGAAACTGGATACTTTGGACGGATCTTAATTTCAGGCTTTAAAAGATAAGATGGGGTCTGCCAAATGTAATAGCTATCAAAATGATTATAATTGTATACGCTTTCAAGATGAACATCAATTTTATTACAGTCAGGATAGCTTTAGGATTTTTGTAAATTTCGGTTGTGGTTAATTAAGTTTAGTGTTATAAGTTTTATACAGATTAAACTTACAAGTATTAATTTTAATTAGAAGATGAATAATAACTGAATTTAACAGTTTCAAGGTTTCGACTGTTTGGAATTATTTTGTTTAGTCATTGTTTTGAGCTTTTTATGATTAGTTACAATTATATGAACAGACTGCGCACATTTTCCGTACATATTTTACAAAATTTCACGGACACAAAACCAATTCATTAAAAATTCTTTGTAGGTTGGATTAACGCGGTCATTCCCCATTTCTTGACGCTCCCAGTCTTTGACAAATAATTTTCGGAAAGCCAAATAAAGGCGACCTACATATTTATAAGTGCTCGATATAGCAGATGTCAGCTCCTCGGATCATTCTGGAATAAGCAATAGCTCTCGTATGTTATTTGAAAGTCAAACATCGGGTTGGTCGAATGTAATCGACGTCTAAAGTACAAAATTATTCGTAGCTAAGCGATATCTCGCAAACATCGCATCGTGTAGGAAATTCGAGGGATTGCTTGTCTTCTCAAATTCAAGCCGTTTCACTTGCACTCGATACGATGGGATATGTCCTTCTCCCTTGTTCCCGACTGCTGGTTATTCCACTTATATTTTTTCTTCACAATTCTTAAGGACGACCGGCCGTCTGTCCGTCACTAGTGACAGCCGCGCGCGAGCGCCCGACAGCCCGCACTTGTCACCGACGCCCGGTTCCCAATGCCAAATTAAAGGAAATACGCCACAACACTAAAATAGGCGCTATAAGCGATCCGGACAGCTTATTTTTTCGAAAATATCCTAAGGGCACAACCACGTCTTATTGCTCTCCTTAAAAAGTTTATGCTGAGTTGCAATGTGAGAAAATATGAGAAACCGTTAGCCTGTACGGTATTCAGGCTGCTGGAATGGTGCTTGTCTCAATGTGAAGTGCTTTATAGTACACACATGAAATTGATTAAGTAATTGAAAATTGTACCTGCTTGTTAAAAGCTTTATTACTTGTTGGTATAACACATCATGATAGCCATAGCCCTTAACCTGTAGTCCAACCTGTTACAATACATCGATTTAGATAAATAATTAAGAATTAATTAACGCGTTAACTAGGGTAACAAAAGGTTTTGAGTGAGATATTTAGTTGTCTCGTGTTCTGTGTATATGAAGAAGGCTAATTATTCGCATTAAACGGGCACAATCCATTCAAATTAGCCATCGGACGTTCGTTGAATAAAGTATTTGCGTTTTGTGCGCGGCTGAATGACGCTCGGCCCCTTCCGGTGGGTGGTTGCTGTCACAACACGCAATGCGCGTCGCGGACGCACCGCACCGCATAATGAGACGTTTACTCGCATTAGCTAAAGAAATTGACAAGTGAACAATAGCGGGCCGAGGGGAAAAAGGACTGCGAAAACTGCAGAAAGAGCCGGACAGTGTCGTATCGTATTACCCGACGTAAAATATCTGGGGGAAAGGAATGAGAAACGATCGTTCCATTTAAATACGGGTACGAGACGGGAGCGTTCGCGTGCGTTCGGTAGCGTGAGAATGCGCTTTATTCGGGCGGCGACAGCGCGTCCCGCGTCGGCCGGGGCTCGGCGGGTCGTCGATAAATCAGGTGCGCGGCTGCGACGCTCATATATCGGCCAGAGAGGCCACAATGGCCCTGTGCTGACATGCTGACACTGACGCAATTGCTCGCATGCGCCCGTCGCCGTCGCCGTCACACCGACGGCCGCGACAACGTTACGAGCCTTGCCACCCCCCCGCCCCCCGCCATCTCCGCCCCGCACGCCCTCACCCTGTATTTATTGCGCTAAATATTTGAATTAATCAGATGAGATAAAATGCTCGCGTTCGTTTAAACATTCCGATGCGGTCGCGGTGACAACTCGATGTATTGTCCTCGTATTAAGCTGATCCTCTTTAAAGAAGTCATCCGTTCTCTTTTTACCCTTCACTGTTATTTCACTGTACGCAATTTATTTGTGCCTTTGAAATCATACTTTTATTTGCAAAATTATCGCATATATACCTAATTAATTTCGACTCGGTATCATATATTACTGACATCTCCTATATTGGTGCTTAGGGTCATGTTGTTTGTGTGAAGCGCAGCGCAAGAATTTTATCAAGAGATAAATCTTTTTAGAGGTAAGTAAAGTAACTATGATGGTTTTATGAGAAGGTTCCTCGGTCGTCTTGGAGGTAGAAACTGGCGTAAAGCTTTATGACACCCCACTTCGCACGATATACGATACTTGGCAGGTCTAAGGAAACACTCATGCCATGTTTCACTCACGGCAAGGAAGGTACGTGGAGGAATTCAGTTTCGCAAAGCATCTGTTTAAATGCTAGCTTGTTCTAAAGATTTGTTTGGGACAGTATTGCAAGAGTATCGTTGCGCTTCCCATAATTTTAAAATTGTACATGTAGATTTTACTAATACGTACTATTTTCAAACGTCATACACATTTATGTATTTATATTAGTTTCACGGGATGTTTTGGAGGTGATTTGTGTGAAATACACCAAAAATGCGACTTTGATTCCTCGAAGAAAAAATCAGGAATCATAAGTAGATATTATTACATTTTTATTCGTGGCTTTTTTCTGAGTTATATACTTACTATTTACATTTTATTATTTTTTATTTACAATACACGAAATATTATTATTTATTACTGTTTATTTTCGTTCAAATGAGGTTTAAACTCATCAAATTAACTTCGACTTAACTGATTTAAGTTTAAAGAATACGAGTACATTATGCTGATTATGTGAAAATTCTTATAGATATACTGAGATTAGGAACATATTTTGAAACACAATAACAACAAACCTAAAATTTAAAGGTAAATAGTGAAAAGAAACACACAAAAAAAATACTCACATGAAAGGCGATGTTAAACTAACACAAAAAAATTGTATTACGTTATTTTGTTAAAAAAAACCGAATTTGAACTTAAGTTTTATCAAATACGCATTAATGTCGTTGCCGTTAACTATTTAATGTCTTCGCTTTTTCAACTGTACGAGTAGATACGAAGATATAAAAGCGAAGAGCGAACAAGTGTCGTGATGACGTCGTCTCCGTATCAAATCTAAAATTCCTGTAGCGAGTGCGTGAACGGTTAATTTAAAGTCGCCTCAGAGTCAGACGAGCGAATGGAACAGCGATTCGTATCGAGAAGCGAGTTTCAGTTTATCAGTATCTAGCGGGAACGTCCGGCCGATTTGTGTCGCGGCGCAAGCGCAGGCTTTCGGGGTTACGTTTTTGAAAGAAAGAAAGAAAGAGAACACATTTGTTCAAGGACAAAATACAGCACCCTCACAAAACACATCAAAAACAGTAAAAACAATAATACAAACAATATAATCACATCACAGTTAAAGTTATATGAATTTTAGTGATAGCAAAAACAATTATGGGAGACCTGTATCCAGCAAGGAGCCGAGAGAGACTGATAATATGTGTGTGGACTTTTGATGTAAATAAAGTTTTAACTATTTCAATAAGTTAGAAATAGTAGTTCACATGTTTAACTTCCACTTATTAAAATGCATAGAAGCGTATACACCCACGTTTCACCAGTTACGTTTAGATACTTCCAATTATGTACCGTAATAGATGGTGAGTCTATTGCCTGTGAGTCTGGTACATATCCAGACTCCGCGGTGCGATTAGAAGATCTAACTTAGGAAACTCGAACTAAAAAGTACTTATTTAAATTATACTTATGTATAATATCTTATAGCCGTGGGATTTCTAGTTAGCAGCGTTCGTTTAGCGAACCGCTGAGAGCTAGCAACTTGAGTACGCTCGTTATAAATAAAATTAAAATTGCAAAATCCTCAGCAATTTCACATATGGCCAGTAGATGATCTCGGCTGACTATCTCGCGATTTGACGTGTCCCGAGGCATTCGCACTTTGTTTTATATTGATATAACGATATAATTTATGTCGCCATTGCAATTGATTAATGTTGTAATTGGTTACGCAGCGAAATGCCATCATTAACGCATTAAAGAGGTATTGAGAATTAATATGAGGATGATATGGATATTAAGTCATTATCGAAAAATATTTTTAATCGATATACTATAATCTCGATACTACGTGAGTTCATTTTCTTATTAAATTAAAATATGTTCTACATTTAAACCGCATTTATCACGCCGAATAAGAAAGTTTTTTGATGCTACAACGTTAAATGAGTAAAAATTTGTTGTCTGCTAATAGTTCGTTATATAAGTATTTGAGACAAACGTATTTCACGCCTGTAATCCCCGAAGAGGTAGGCAAAGGAGTGAAACTCACTCCCACATTTCATTAGTTAAGAACAAGTAAAACGTATTTGCTTGTGAATATCGAAATATTCATTCAAATATAAAAAAAAGTGTTACCAGTCAAGCTGGTAATGTAAGAAAATAGGAGAGTAGCAGTTTACACTTAAGCAAGGGATGCGTTGGCATTGCTACTGCATCAGGAAACTGAGATAAAAAAAAAAAAAAGTTTCTGAGTTTATTATTATTTAAGTATGACGTCATTGCGATTGAATGCGACAATGATAGTTGTATAGTCATTCTTGATGTATAATGGCTACTTCATTATGTAGACACTACTAGAGTTAATGAAACATTTCTATTATGACACTGACTTTCTTACATAGGATTACCATCAAAAATTATTACGATTGCCGATGTTACAACGGATTGTGCCCAGATAAGATTCATCACTCAGATACATACATATGTTCACGCCAGGTCCCTCAGAAGGTGCGCAGAGAGCACGGAGTGCCCAATATCTCAATGTTTATAAACCTGCTGTTCTTATTGATTATTTTACCGATCACTCACGGTACGAATATAACTGGGTTCAACGCATTAATATTATGAGTGTGCTAGATTTTTTTTTGTTAATGACAAGTGCTTTAGCTCTGGTTACCTACATATATTTAAGCTGTGCTTCTCTGTGCTATAAGCGAACACTGCACGCACAATCCAATGGCAAATTAAAGCCATGTTAATAAAACCTTAATTTATTGATCCTTACAAATTAATTGTAATAGTGCCTTGATTTGGTTGCTTAGAATTTTTCACTGTTACTATTTAATAGCTTCTTGGGTATGCGATGTTACTTCGTAATCGTATTCTAATAAGAAGGTCAATGTACAAAACAACTGATGGTGTACCTAATAATGGACTTTCATTACCGGATCTACGGCGTACGTGGCTATGAATTTAATTTTCATCTTTACATATTATTTCCTTTTAATTTCTAAAGTGTAAATAGAATTTTCTTAACAGTTTTTTTGGCTGATTTTCTAAATGTTTTCAATAATAATACTCGATTAATTTAATGTTACATTGCTTACATTAATAGCAGCTGCTTTTTAATACGCATCGTAGACAGGATTATTGCTTTCATTCAACCACAAATTTTTTAATCGTTTCAAATTATTGTATTGCTGGTATATATGAATGGTAGTTAAATATGAAATAATTGAACACATTTCACATGAAAATACACAACATTGCATTATGAACGGAGATAATAAGAGCATTCATATCTGGTTTACGCTCGTGGCTCTGTGACTCGACATTTAATCGCGTTTCCTACGAAACTGGTTATGCGGTTACACCTACCGTACCCGGTGCACCTGTTTACGTAGAGTTGCTCGTCAATTATCCAATCCAAGAAAAGCCGGGCCAACATTTCCATGAGACGCCCGCAGAACGCACGTGCCCAGTGATTGACTTGACGTGAATGGCGGGACGAGTCTCAAGCATTTTGACGCTGCAAAAAAACATACCCCCATCGGCACGTTATGGAAGCGATACAACGTTCAAGTGTGAATCAATTTGATTCCATCGGTTTTATTGATCGATTGACAATTTCGCTGAATTATTCAGCGGACACGAATGCCGACATTCCACGGGCGCTCGTGGCAGCGTCCGCAAAAAGCTCGCACGGTCTTGAAGACCCCAATATAACCGCAGACGGATGTCGTGGGAGTGGCTCGTCGGTGGACATATTTTGAGGCCAGAAACGCTAGAAAAAAGGCAGCGTTCGGTGATGAGAATGTCATGTCGCTCGTTTCCAACGACATATTTGCGAGTGGAGGTTGCGTTTTGTGATAATTACAGAACATAACGCGAGAAGAGCGCGCGGAATGCTCGGCTCTGAGCTCACCGCCACAGATTTATAATGACGGTCGGGTGTCGCGACCGAGCTACCCTATCGACAGCGTACCGTGCGCTGTGGAAAAAGCGCGGCGTGCGCGGCATCCGCGCGGGGCGTACCTGTTCCCAGGCCTCCCCTCTCGGCGACCTCGCTTTTTCTCAATCATCCGCTAAACGACTAGCAAAATATCTCGAAATTGACATTCCAATCATAATTCCTCCCGAGGACGCATCCTTGGAGACGTCCCGGCGAAATTTAATTGCCACCTGATAAAAATACCTATGAGAAATCACCGCTGTGACGTAGTGTAATTACGGGCTGAATTCTGCGTCGGATGGGTGTGCACTCTCGCTTTTTTGTCGCCCGTCAATTATATAAATTGTTTGTGCAATAAATTTCGCTGTATCTTCTTGGACGTGTGGCGGTCTGGCGGAATGCGACGACGATACGAAGCCGTTCCGCGGTATACGAGTCCAATTAGCATGGGATCGATAGGGGCGGCCGATCCCGATCTTCTGTCCACTGCACCGCATTGCATAAGCACATTGTTTATCTAATCTTTACTTAATGAATGCCTCGCTCCTAGCATTTTATGTTAACGCCTTGTACTGCTTGAGTTATGACAATGTCTACTTACAGAATAGTCGATTGTGATGTATATCAAATACAATGTAGGTAATAATTTCATATGAACTCACGTCCAATGTCAGTTGGACCACCGGAACTGGGAATAAAAAAAGCGTCTTAAATCCGCTTAGTGCTAATACGAGACAGCAACAATGGAAATGAAATGTGGGCTTATGGTAAACCGGTTGTTAGCCGCGACGTATGCGCGCGGAAACCTAAATTATCGACGTACAATCATTCATCCCTCGTGTCACACTCTTTTAAGGGACGATATAAAAAGTGTTCTGGATGTCTCAAATTCTTTCGCAACATTTGATTCACGCTAACTTGTAATGACATGTCATTAAAGTCACTATGTACAGTGATTTCGAAATGACATTACGAAGGAAGCAGACAAAGGTTTTCTTATGACACTTACATCATTACTAAACAGTAACATATACGAGTATATGCCTGATGACGTCATTAATATTCAGTAAAAGGTCGTATTGTACGAAGTTATATTGTATTTTATTTATTTTCGTACTTTAAGGGTCATAGTGTTACAAACGAGAAAAGAAATTAAGTGACAGTAAAATGTATTTATAAATATCTCCAATGCCTATGGCCTATAATATGAGTAACATCGATAACTAGTGATTTTCACTACCACGTAAACTATTATGTGTTTGGCTATAATTCAAATTGTGAATTTTATTCCCGTTTTTGTTTGTTGTACATAAACCTGATTAAATATTGATGCAAGAACAAGTCTCTTTTAGTATTCACATGTCTCTCTGTCCATATCCTGTTAAATCTTGCAAATGGAGATAATGAATTTGTAATTTAATTTAAAAACGTGACCGCACATGAAATGGGCAAATCCAATCAGAACCGGCTCAAATTCTGCGCTGTGTCGAATCGATTGGCTACCAAGACTTAGTAAAGTAAATCTCACGATAGTTATAAAGCCGATTGTGTTTAATCGTAATCGAGTCATCGATATAAAGTCATCGACCCAAACAAAAAGTTAGCTTCGCTTGTAGTACATCGGGAACAGTATGTTCACTGTTTTAAAGTCAGAAAGTATTTGAACTATTGACTTTGGTCTAGCTTTGGCTTTTATTGACCGTGTCAATGAGTATAGAATGTTTAGGCTGTTTTGTAATTTTAATTTATGTGATTATGGTAATTATTCTTAGCCCAATCTAAATCTTACAATTCTGCAGACAATTTATTTGAAAGTTTTCAATATCATTTATTTATTTGATTTCTTAAAGCACGGCATGTTTGTTAGAATGGGAAGCTTGCATCCAGATATATATGTACATTATATTATATCTACCTATCTATGTATGTATTCACTAATTCGTCTTTAATTTCTTCAGGGTACTGAATTAATATCAGAAGATGACCAAATAGATAAGTTAAGAACTATGCTACATTAAGATATATTTAAAATTATTCATGTTTTCAAAATCTTAAATATATCATAGTCGTATCCCTTTACAAGAGTGTGCTCTGCTGTCTCGTTCAATTTAAAATTTTACCTTAGTGAACGTACTGTGTTTTATGTACTACGTTTCAATAGAGTTGATGTCCGGTGCATATTCAGTGGATGGCTGGCGCGGCAATTTTCACATTATTCATGCCGTCTGAATATTCATCCAACTTTAGTCGACCTGTCGTTACAATTAACAACGGGTCAACTGATACACTGTTATCGCTAGCGATTGCCTAATACATTGCTATAGAGGGCGACCAACTCTTTTTTATTGGAAAGAAGAAAACGTTAGAATGATGAAATCAATATTTGATTTTGGTTAGTAATATAGGTAACTAATATCTGAATGGTTCTATCTAAGGCAAAGATTCTGTATAAACATTTGTGGTATTTATAGATAGTGCTTTTTATGTCAAGTAACTAACTTTTTTCTTTTGTTACTTTGCATATTAGTAGGTTGAGGTTACTTTCAATATTGAATTTATAAATTAGAACATGTTGCTGAATTATGCGTTAACAAGTGTTTTATTTTGTTTTATTCTTCGTAACCAAATACAAATCAATACCTACTTTCTTAAATATTTTGTATTCGAACAACCACAGTCCATAGAAAACTGTAAGTATATATATCACTAGTAGTACATAATTATTATACTTGGTGTTAGAAAGCTAACAGTAACAGCATTTAAAAACGTACACTGCAATTTTCGCTGAAGAAAACACGATTAAATATAACGCTTCGGGGAATCAATTGATGAAGGAAATTCTGCGAGCGCAATAAGAACGGCTTTGCAATGTCCGCGTTCGCCAGTACCAGTTTTTATCGAGCATTGCTTTTAATGACTGTGAAATCCAACCAATAACGTACGTTGTCCGACGCGGCCATGTATCACGCTTCAATGTTTTATGGATGGTCCTTCGATTTGTGAAGCTCGTCTTTCTTTATTACAATTGTTACGAACACCGTGTGAATATTGATTTTTGGGTCAACAGCTTCACATTGTGCGCGCCATGTTTTATGTTCGGGTGGTTCCATTTTGTTTCTATGCACTAGCGCATTTAGAGCCGCAGCGAATACACTGTGCAAGTTTTCGAGAAGTTATAAAACGGTGACACAATTATTACGTGCAACTTGGACGATTGAAATTCTAATGTTTCTTCGTACTTGTAACCTAGCTGTATTTTATTGACTTACATGAAGAACCCAGTGAATGTTATTCGCAGTTTCTGTGCTAATGGCGTAAATTTTTAATTCATTGATTTACGATTTATTTCTTTAGAACTCGCCTATTTAAAGATTCAGTTCATTTCTATTTATGATGTTGCTATAACTCCTGTATTGCTCATGTCTTGGTGTTAAATTAGTCTTGTCTATATATGTAATGTTGTACTGTATACCTATTTTATTACGTTATGTTGAATTACACTGTTAGTATTACTGACTATATTAGGTATTATTGATAGAAAGTCTTTTTTTTTTCATAAATTAAACCTAGCAAAGAGGCTGAGGGGCCATCTGATGTTAAGCGGTCACCATCGCCTGTGGACATGTGGAACACCAGAGAAATTGACAATGCCTTGCCGGCTGCGAAGGAGAGCTTATTTCACGCCTTTCTTGAAGAACCCCATGTCATAGCGCTCCGGGAATACCTCAGAAGGAAGCTCATTCCACATCTTACACGCCTAGTTGCTTTACATCTAATTGCTTTAATCATTGATTTTTTTGTTATCAGATACAAGAGAAACGGGCTTCGTGAACGCGATCACTGCGGCTGGAGTGACATACGCTATCACCAGGGCGTGCACTGCCGGATCTCTTCTTGAATGTTCTTGCGAAAAAGTAAAATTCTTTTTATTATTATTAGTACGGCTTATAATATTTCGGCATAAGAGAAATCCATTCAACGAAGTAGCTGACACTATATTTAGTCCTAATTCATGCTACTACAAAAATCGATCGATTCTGCAAAGGAATTTTTTATACTGTATGAATAGATTTCAAAATAAATTAGTATTCCGTTTTAATGACAGGATGAGAAGTAAATTTAACATTTCTCTAGGTAATATTAATTTTAATCCACTGGATTAACGAGTCAATTACTACGTACCTCAAATTTAATAACCAGTTGAAGTGGCTGGTCTAGAAATAAATTGACGACACACCAGTAAAGCAACATGTCAGCGGTCTATGCTGGCCTCTTAACTTGCAAATGTTGCAACGTTGATGTTTCACTTTTCATCAACATGCCAATTAACTGTGTTTAGTAAACCAATTGGTTAGAAATACATTAAAGCGTACTATAACTCATATAGTCAAAGTAAGTGAAGGCTGATGTATGTTCAAGAAGTCTTATAAAGTACAAATAATCTTTTTGTCTCAGTTACTGAATTTCGTATGATTTGCCTTTAGAATGAGAGAAGTGATAAGTTGTTTTGCTTAATACATTCATGACATCATGGACCTCCTAAGCAAAATAAGTTTTGCGTAAATTACGTATTAAGCAAATCAAATTTTGTATTAAAATATTTAAAATTAAATTATTGATTGTTATCACAGGGGGTACCCAAACCTCGTCGTGGGCGAGTAGCGCAAGTTCCCCTACCGCCCGCTCCGGCGCAGTCTGATCGATGGCAGTGGGGAGGATGCAGCGATAATGTACGATTCGGCCTGCAAAAGTCTAGGGAATTTATGGACAGCCGCTACAGAAAACGGAGTGACATAAAGACTCTGATAAAACTCCATAACCACAACGCTGGGAGGTTGGTTAGTAGTTTTGGAATACCATCGAAACGTATTTAACTTTTAATTTCTCCGAGACCTTCTGACGTCGGTATAGATTATTAAATATTATGTTCTTTTATGATTACTCTACTAACTAAACTAGCATAGAACAATTTTGATAAGGACTTATTGCCTTGAATATAGCCATAATTTAATTAAAATGGTAGGTTCAGTTTAATCTCAATATGTATCATTGTATTTCTTTTTTTCTACAGGCAATCAAAAACAATATGAAAGTGGAATGCAAATGCCACGGTCTATCGGGGTCTTGTACACTTCGTACATGTTGGTGGCGTATGCCTACATTCAGAGAAGTAGGTGATCGCCTGAGGGATAGATTTGAAGGAGCTGCGAAGGTACGTGAAAAGTAAATAAACATATTTTTAATGCATAGCTTATAAGTTTATACATATTATACATAAGCATTTATTTTCGGTACAGGTAATCTCTAGCAATGATGGTGACAGTTTCATGCCAGAGAGTCCAAATATTAAGCGACCTGGCAAGAAAGATATCATATATTCTGAAGAATCTCCCGATTTTTGCTCTCCGAACTTAAAGACTGGATCTCTTGGTACAGAAGGTCGCCAATGTAATGTTAGTTCTGCCGGAACTGACAGTTGCGATCAACTCTGCTGTCGGAGAGGATACGCACAAAGCACCATCAAGGAGAGTGAAAACTGTAACTGCCAATTTAAGTGGTGTTGCGAAGTTATTTGTGAAACATGTTACGTGAAACGAGACATACAAACGTGCCTATAATGTGATAGCCAATGTATTAAATGATTAATTTTAATGTCATTATAGACCAGATTTTTATCTGTGTATCACCTCTTTTATTTTTTATCCCAGTTATCTTGTCTATGACCTCTGCCATTTCTTTCCAGGCTTCATAAAGGCTCTGTTATGTATCTTCTTTTTTTTATTTTCTTCTTCAGTTCGATAATCTGTCATTAAGTAAAGGGCGTTTTCATTACTTTCTGTCAGTTTATTGCGATGTGTTCTAGTTTTGTTTGATGGTATTTTATTAGAGTCATCTAATTCTTTGTTATGACTACGACTATCATTGTTTATATCCTTGTCTTGTGTATTTTCTTTATCCTCTTCATGTATTTCTTCACTAGAGTTTTGCGGTGCGGTAAGAGATTCATGATTACCTTGTTTATTGTTATGTGAAATCTCTGGGGCTTCTGGTATATCTTCGGGCAAGCCTAAATATTTATTAGGTTTTTTTCTAGGTTCGATGTCATCTTTAGGGCCTGGGGTATAGGTATTAAAGTCAGCGCCGGGGTTAAACAACTCATTGCACTTGGGAAGGGTCATGGTGTTTTGTCCTTTATTAGAAATATAATTGTAAATCATTCTGATTTTCCAAATATCGGTGTAACTAAAACCTGTTCCTTCACCTATAGTAACATCTACTGTTTGCTAAAATATGAATAGGATTACATTATAAGAAGAAATTGTATTTCAAATTGTACCCAAAAATGTTAAGTATGAAATATTTAATAATTTACCAAAGGTTTAATAGTAGCCATGCCATTTACGGTATATTTGTGTAGAGAATAATGGCCAGCACTAGAAAAGTCATATTGTACTTCATGAAACAACCACTCATTATCATGAATGATTTCAAATAAGTCAGCTTTATCTAAAATAAAAAAAATCGTTATATCCTTGAAACCATAAAAAAGTATCTATCATACGTAGTCAATAAATTATAAATTTATTTCACTTTAGTATATTTGTGATTTAAAATAAAATATATTTATATTTAATATGTAATGCTAGACCTAGCTAGGTAATTGTACCATGTCGTTATCGTTTTAAGATCCATGTTCCTCAGCGGAACGATAAGAGCACAAACAAATATGATACATAAAAAATTGCATTAAATTAATTCTACCAGGTATAATATTATCCTTCACGATCTCGATATACTTATTTCTATCTGGGGCGTTATGTTGTGGTGGTACGCCAACCAAGGCAAGCAGAATGCCTGCAAGTTCCCCAGTATCGGCGAGACAATCGTAGCCAAGCAAAACCCTCTGAAAAGCATTAAACGATATTGAAGGGTGTTCTTAGTATCTTTTTGTCAAATAATTTTCAAAAGTCACATTTGTAATTCCTGAGAAGATATGCAGAAAAGTGTAGTGCACTCCCACGTTTCAACAGTTACGCTTGCATCCCACTATGGAATAGTGTTACAATGGAATTATTTCCAAGTGTAATGTAATGTTACGCCTGTAATTCCAGAAGAGGTAAGCAGAAGAGTGTAAGACATTTCTATATTTCATCACTCATATTTACGGCCCACTATGTAATAGGGGTTTAACCTATTTTCATACACCAGGTACTAATCCGTACTCCGAGCCATACTATAAATACCTAATTTGAGAGGACTCTGATGATGTATAAAAACGTTTTTGATCAAACCTAATATTTCAAGTACCCACCTGAATGCCTTCATCTGTAAAACTCTCAAAAGGATGATCAATGCAGGGAAGTAGACCTTGGCGGTTAATGAAAAATACCCATCGGGCGTTCTCTCCTGGAGGTCGATGGAGCTCCAGAAAGTTCACACCAGCAACACCGTTAGTTGCATCCAAGAAAGCACGTAAGCGATCACGGAAAATTTTATCTGGTAGAACACAACAAATTCATTATACATAGTAGGTACGAAAAATATGATATAGATAAAAAACTAGAAACAACTGGTGAATATTAATCTCGAAGTATACGGGTATTCTTCTAGATTATACGTTAGCGAAGAAAATTGTAATATTATGAAGTCTATTACACTATTCGTTTTAAAACAGGCATTTACATAATACAAGCAGATAAAATTCTGTCTTCGTCTAAAGTGATTAAACACTATTCGTAAGAACATTTATTTATTTATCCTAAGGTACTACTAGTTTTGTAACTTATGTTTACGTATCCTACGTTTTATTAGATCAAAATAATATTTAGCTACACATATAATCAGTTAAAATTTTCTTTCTTTGAGAATATGTTGTATGCGAAATTTCATTTTTAATTTTCTTTATCATTTTAATATGTTAATCAAAATCCCAATGGAAGATGCAATCATACATATTTACACGTACCAAATGAAAATTCGTCTATGTAATATGGTATCACGCCACCGGGCCAAATTTTCAATTTCTTCATTTCGTCTTCAGTGAAGTCAAAACCTGGCTCAACATCTCCTAATGTTGCCGTTATACTGGTCTGATCGCTGAGGTAAGACACTACATTTGATAATAGACTAACATGGACTTTAGAAAAATCCATTTCAGGTTTAAGGACTGATGGTGGTGGATTTTGATTCAGACTTTTTGCATTGACGTGGACTCCTGAAACAATAAGACTAGATAGCACAAAGAAAGTCACAAAATTGAGAAGTCGATGATTCCTATAATATTATTTAGCTTGGCAAATTTTTGGAAACAGTAGGTACTATTGGAAAAAGCAATGCGACACTTTTTATACAGTTTATCGTCATCCATAGAGTATCTTAAACGTACTCGTATGTATTAAGTAGGTACGTTTATTTTGATTTCTCTTCTTACAAGCATGTCTTTGTATTGACTGAAAAGTCAATAGTAACATGCTTGTAGAATAGAGCTGGATTTTAGGATAAATGATAAATATGTATGTATAAATAAAAAATAAATAGTGGCACATCTCCACGCACTACGATCCGATTTCAAAGTAAGTTTGAAGAGAAATTACTGGCAACCAGAAGGTTGATAAGTCACATACGTATACCCAGATGGAGGCCTATGTCCAGCAGTGGACTGCTATAGGCTGATAATGATGATGATGTATAGATACTCATTTACACTCACACAAAGAATAAATGCTCAACATACAAATATTTTGTCTGCGTGGGAATCGAATCCACAACTCCCGGCATAACTGCTAAAGCAGTTAGGTGCTCTCAGCACCAACGGGCCAGTAAAAGGTCAAGGTCAGTCGGACCCAAGCAAAATTACAGATTTTTTTATATCCACAGATGTCCTTGCTTTACACTGCTTTGCTTTTGAATAAGCAGTTACAGAATTGTATGGTCAAGCGTGAAATTTTACCCACTTCTCGGACACAGCACGAACAACGCACAAGTCGTAAAAAGCCATCGTTGCACTGCCGACATTTCAACTGCGAGACCAGCGTTTCACAATCCTCAATATACTCACTGCAAACGTTTTACGGCTTAACTACATAACGTTTGCATAAATAAATGATAAGGAATCCCATAAATATCAGTACGTAGATTGCCGTGTTAAAAATAAAACATTGCCATTGTTGTAATTTATTTTTTATTTTATTTCATAAAACGGGCTGATGTTACGTCGTTTCGTCAAAAGCCGTGTTTCAATAACTAAAATAAGACATTTACTCACGAGTATGAGCAAGTGCTTTTTATGTCATCATAGAAATTATACGAGACGATGTAGAGGGATAATGATGTAGAGGGATTCTTATTAACCAATTCTAAGGACTCTAAAGTGAGTGCGGTTGCTACCTACTCAATGTATGTGGAATATAATATTTCTACAAGACAATGTATGTGGAATATAATATTTCTACAAGACCATACTCTGTGAAGGAAAAATATTTAGACATAAATGAAGTGTCAGGTACCTAGTATGCAAAATATTCGCGACTACTTTAAAACTTAAGACCACGTCTGCAATAATTAAATTATTTGTCCAATTTATTTAGTGTAAAAGGCAAAGTTATCTATACAAATACTAATAGTGACAAATCTACCATTTTTAATAGGAATTTGATAACTGTCCTAATATAGGTACCTACGCTTGTAAAGAAGTATCCGATTTAATTGTATTTATGGCTCGTTAATTTATAGTTGCTCCCATATACATCAAACTTTTATTTATAACCATTTAAGGCAAACAATCCTGCGGTACATTATCTTGGTGGAACTCCATCGGTTTAAGCAGCGTACACCAAGATACTCGTAGGTCTCAGAACTCTCAGAAGGCACAATTTTTTCCGACTTACTTGATATACATGTATTGTAAAATTATGACGTAATTATAAAAAATCTTTATAAATTGTAGTCTACATGTTATTCGGATACATGAGGTATATTATTGTAAGGTTTCATCTCAATCCGTTCAATAGTTTTTACGGGAAGGAGTAATACCCATACATTCAGCCATCCTCACAAGCTTTCCTGTTTATAATATTTGTATGAAGTAGTAGGATATTTCGTGACAACTTTTCAGTAATACTACGGCGCCATCTTGTTTCACATTCCTCCACAGAGACTATGTATACCTACTGCAATTACCCTCAAAATTGTTCATTGACAACTAATATCGGTAAATATTGATCGGTAACTCTTGAAATTAATGAAACTTTACCTAAAGCGCCTTAAAATATTCAAGGAGACACCTAAGGGCTCTAGCTATACCACAATGAAACGATCTTGAACTTGCTCAGTGCAAAATCCTTTCGCATGAAAAATTATTCACGCTATTTCAGCCACGCCATTCGTATCTCTTATGACAGATTTCTCAGTTCATAAACATAAATTTTCCAACGCGCGCGATACTCGTGGGAACAAGCCTCAGGCTGCATCGACCACCAACACTGATCGACTTTTCACTTTCGAGTTTGTGGAACATACAATTTGCAACCATACTACATGTAGCAATAAAGTACATTTCACGATGAACACAGCGGAGCTTTGTTAGAAAATATAGCCGTTTCAGAAAATTGTACGCTATCAAAGCGAGCACAACGGTTGCATTCGCAATAAAACAAAATGGCGGATATATGACAGCTCACATCGCTTGAAACGCGCGGGCATAAATTTCAAAATGAAAACATCATCATATATCGAAAAGACATCGCAGCTTGTAAGCAATGTTGCCATGTGTAATGGCCTGTTTCTCTTATGATATTTATTTGGTCAGCAAAGCAGAGAATGGTATCGAGTTATGGCAATTTAACAATTGCAATAACTTGCGTAGGTACTTAACGGTTTATGCTATACGACTGACAGGAACGACAAACAGATAAACATGACTACATAACAATTCATTTTAAAACACGTCAAAAACATAATTATTCAAGGTATTAGTACTGTTTAGTATGCGTTACTAATTAATAATATTTTAATATAAACGATTTATAAAATTGCACAGTGATTTTGGAAGCGAAAGTTTGCGTTGATTCTTTTCAACTTCAATATAAAAAAAAATGTCACAACATAATAATAGATGAAAGTTTTTGCTGATATAAAATAAATAAATAAATAGAACTGAATTATATGCTGTGTATAGGTTCGAAAGCATTTTTTAGATAAGTGCCGACCGGGAGAAGACAGCGGGATACTGTTCAATTCGGAACGCTGAGGACCTGCACGAGCGGCGATAAGGGGAGGCCTAAGTCATTGCGAAACTATGGTGTTGCAACTATTGTTGTCCAAGCTGCATTTTTGATATTGATTTCATAATAAGCTGAGTCTCTATTACATGGGATGTATGTATAACATAAGTGGTGACAAGTGGTGTCCTAACCAATGGCGAATATGCAGGTGTAATATTGTGACTCTTTGGTTCGCTGATGAGCCAAGGATTTTACGAGTAAATGACTTAAAAGGTTTATTTTTTGAGTCCTT
The DNA here is from genome assembly GCA_018244755.1 of Jemadia pseudognetus. Taxonomy (NCBI): domain Eukaryota; kingdom Metazoa; phylum Arthropoda; class Insecta; order Lepidoptera; family Hesperiidae; genus Jemadia; species Jemadia pseudognetus. The sequence goes on from DWTO01000342.1 coordinate 19,119, forward strand.
TTTTATGTACCAGCTTAATTATATGGTTGTGAACTGGTTAAGAGACAATTACGGATCGCTATTATATATTATTACGACGTTGCAACTGAACGATTTTGAAACGTGGTGACCACACGAGCAGGAACCATCGCGACAGCAAGAAAATTTCATTTTAAATTGTAACATTGAGCTTTTCATAAGCACTTACGAACACATACGTGTTTGGGCACATGATAAAACTATATACAAGTTTAATTTACCCATATTTTTGAAAATAGCCCGACTAGTTATGAAACTTTCGAGGTCGTTTTTCACGGACTGCCTAAGATAATTTTTCGCTGGTTGAATCAACGTCTCGACGGAGTTTGATATGTGTGTTACATGCACTACAATGTTTACAATTCTGTAGGTACTTGAGTCCGTTAAGCAAAAGAAAGTCAATACAACGCAACGCTAAAACCTTTGTGCAAACCCTATGTCGCCGTAAACGAAATCGACCTGGATGATGTCATCATCGTATACCGGGTACATACTAAGAGCCACTACCTAATTTAAGTTAGAAAAATCCAATAGTGCCCGACCCGGGATTGGATCCCTGGACTTCTCGATCGGCCATCAACACGAGCAACAAGGCAGTCACCAACATGACCAACGAGGCAGTCTCGTGGGCCTAATTTATAATACCAATTCCTTTTTATTATACCCCCACCATACCATAATTTTTATATCAAAATTAGCATTTTCGTATGAACAATATCTAAATGATTTAATCGTCGTTCGTTTTTCAACATCTTAATATTCAAAGACAATCGATTCTTTACTGTTTATTTAGTAACCAAAATATTGACTACAAATAATTTCTATGGCACAACAAAGTTTGCCGTATCACCTAGTATAGTATAGTATAGTATCTGTCAGCTGTCTCTTGTCTCACCTCGACATTGTCGTTATTCCTAATATAGTCCAATAATTTCCATGTGATCTAACGAGGCTCACAGAGCTATGAATCTAGTAGAAGTGACTCTTAATCATATCTATATTTTTGGAGACTATCGTAATTCAATGAAGAAATAAAACGAAAACACTTTTGATAAATTTTGTATTTTTAGTAACAACTAATCAATATTTTAATCATAAATAGATACTGCTAATGTACAACCAATATTATAATAATGCGTCACCCCAATAGTGGTCACTGGACGAAATATAATTTCAAAAAGGTACATTTACTATACAATAATAGGAATTGAGATTCAGATTAGTTCAGCTGATTTCAATTGTACTGTTATCTAAAATTAACAATTAAAATGCTACATTCACATAAATAAGTTATAAAAAAATCAAATAAACATTATATTTACATGCATTAAAATTATTTTTGCATTGGCAATTCGATTTAGACGATGATAACTGCTAAAACCTGGGAACACTGTCATCGATAAAAAAAAAGTTACAAATGGCACTGATTCAATTCCAAATTTGAACTGGTTTGATTTTTAAAATACGTTAAAATACTTTTTATCACATAAGATTCACTCTAAAATTCAAACAAAAGACTGTAATAATCCAGTCGTGGCCATTACAACTAATTAAAAACGGCTCAGTCTTTTTAAATCCGACACATTACTAAGGTTCATTTCACTACAACATTGCGATTCAGATTTTAGCCCTGATCTGACCAATGTGATGTCTATGTCCCATTTAGGACTATAATACTCAAAATGATTAGCTTTCCTTTATAATTGATAACGCCCAACTTGAACATCGGACTATATACTACTTGTTTTATTTCACTTCGAAAGAAACGTATAAAATTTCATAGTAAAATAAAACGTTAACTTAATACAATATTTAATAAATATCTTAACCAAAATACGTTATTTAATACATTCAGTTTGAGTTAGCTCTTTCCATTGCTCTTGCATATTATACAATGATGTGGAATTAAACTATCTATCATTAAAATTACCGACTACACTATTTTATATCACATATGATATATCATTTATACTGATATGACATCTATAAAAAAATAAAGCTTCTTCCTTTACTGGCAAACTGTCGAATGGAAATGTCACATATTAATACGAAAATAAAGTTAAAAGTGTATTACGGAATGTTCGTCAATTACATGGTATGTGAACGACACTATATATTATCCGATGACATTTCGCTTTTTATCTGTATATCTTAGCAATACGGTGAATGTATTTATCTACTGACAGCGTCAGAAAAAGTTTGCGAAACATACGCCACGGACAAAATATCCAAGTGTGCAAGGGCCTTAATACTTTACATTGGGGTTCATTAAAACGAGAGTTAGATTAGAATTTTGTTTCATTAATAAATATTCCGAATCAACAGTTTGCGATCTTATAAAAAAAAATATGTTAGCAAAAATAATAAAGGATAACGCATGCTTGTATAAATAATGTATATATAAATATAACTCGCGAGCGAATGTTTAAACGCATAACAAGTGTCAAGTGGTCATACGCGCAACTTTATCTCGGAATATCGGACGCTGCACGCACACAATATTATACGTGTAATACTGATTATTTAATTCGTTTAATATTTAATTAAAATTCTCGAGAGCGTTTATCTCGTAATGTGGGACACTTTTACGATGGCGTTACTTTTTCACTGATAAGGCCCGGACGCAGCCTCCGTTCCCGGACACCCAAGAAGACGCTTTATGCAAATGCACTTAAGCGCTAATTTTCATTAAACCGGCTCCGTAATTAATATAGAAATATAATTACAAGATAATTTCGCTCTTGAGTCTCAAAACAGTAAATGCGACCGTGCACCCGACGCGGATGTACTGATATGTACGTATAAGAGTATAATAATATGTATATTATGATATATTCAAAATATGTATGTCTACACAGTCATGTATAGAATTTTAAGAAAAAGAATTGAACTTTGAAATGATATTAGGAAATATCAATTAAAGTATTGTCAAGGGATCTCCCGCTATCGGGTACGGTCTGCCCAAAAAGCACGATACCTAAAATAAATAGTTTATACAGTTAACACACCTGACCGCGTAAGGAAACCAACAAGCCCAATTCCAATTGTGAAGGAAGGCTGACAGTACAGAAATAAATCGTCGATAAATTGGTCTCATTAGTGTCCCAACGACAGCGTCTACAAAAAAAGTAACTTTACTAGATCACATGTTCGCACTTAATAGCCAAATAAATTAACCGGGCGAGTAAACCGCTTATTTTAATTTCACGCCGGACGAATTATAAATGTAGTGAGAAGAAGAAATAAACAGTGATACAGAACTATTTACATAAGTCAAAATGAATAACGATTTCGACTACACCGATTGAAGAAAATGTGAAATGATTATATACACCTTATGTTATCTGCCTCCGAA
>DWTO01000343.1:0-22485 GCA_018244755.1 Jemadia pseudognetus
CACCCTGCAGTAGATTTACCAAGACACGATGTCATGAATGCCAAATTACACACATTTATAATTCAATTTATACATATGTATAAAAACGATAACGTGCTTACCAATAGTTTCAAACTAACCGTAAATTGAATAATTATTTCAAACGAACATTCTAGAACACCGCTCTAAAACAGCAGATATTAATCTTTTAATAATGACTTAGTGACATATTGATCATCATAAACAAATGATATGAAACTATTTATGTTTTTATATTATTTTATTTCATATAAAAGTGTTTTGAGGAACGATTTATTTATCTTATCGTTCTGCACGAGCCACTCCGATAACAAATTTGTATGTTACGTAATCATGAAAGACTACCATTTAAAGATTATACAAATTTTTAACTATTGAGGAGACGCATGATGAATTAGTCATGTCAAATTTAATCATGATCTATCTTTGTTTCTGCCACTAATTTGTGTATACCTAATACCCATTTCTAATATGAACAACTGCGTAACGATTAAAGATTTTTTTTTCGTATTGGTATGTATGTACCAAATACATTGATGAGAAAGATTGAAAATCATTTCGAGTGCAAATTTTATACGGTATCTCGACGCTTTTGTTTTAATTTGAGTTAACAAAAAAAAATCCAGACTAATAGAGAAACGGAGTGTTACGGCAATATTAGGCATAAAGTTAAAGTGCAATATCGCTATAGGTACTAGCTCTATGGACATGTATATATGACACTCATTTAAATAAGAGGTGAGTGGTGGACCTATTGCCATACTTCGGACAGGAATGCATACTCTTAATCACAACTAAAAATATTAACTAGAATTTTTTTAGCACACATGTTTATATGTATAAAGTCGTTCGCGATTTACTCAATACGTGTTAAACAGTAAACATTACATATAGTTGTATTAGCGTTAGATTATGATATTAAAAAGCTCGCATCAAAGTAATACATACAGGTGTTAACACAATACTTGTTGCTGGAATATTTTTACATTTAAATTAACTGTAATAAATCGTTGTTTCTTTAACTACATCATAAAACAATCAACACAATGTTAGGGCTAATTAGTGGTAAATCTAAGAATTATGGGTTTGGTTCTATTCCAGGACAAATATTTATGTTACGAGCACAAGTATTCTGCATAGATATAAAACTATCTACATAACAAATACGTATTTATATAATGCATAACATGTGTCTTATATCAAACAAAAATTAAACGTTTCCTTATTACTAATTAATCAATGATTAAGGGATATCGGTGTCACGAGACGCAGTAAGGTCAAGCTTCACTGAACCAACACTTTGAGTCACTGTGGCCTCTCGATACGAGCGCCCGGGCGCGTCCGGTTCGGCCCGCAGGTCCGGTTCGTGGTCCACGGCTACCAATTATCTAATCTTACAACGCATAGTATCCTAACAATACACAGTACATTAACACTTCACCGATAAGCTACAGAAAGATGTACAAGAATAATATAGCACGTTCGTCTATTAGCGTGTTGTTCGAGAATTTCATTTCTCTTATACAGATATGTGCCCTGGATGGATTTGTGCCCTGTGTATGGCAACAGGCTCACACCCTATTCCATTGGACTTATAACATGACTGGTGAAACGTGGCAGTGTTTCTCCGCTCTGCCACCTACTCGAGTACATACGGGCGTGATGTTATGTTATCATGCATATAACGGTGTCAGCGTACGCGGGTTCATTACTCAACAAATAACAGAGTAATGTACTGCTCACTATATTTTACGTTTCGTATTGAAGGTGTGTATTACTCAGCGTCCGAACTAAGACTCCTCGCTCCGTAATGACTTCCCTACAACATAACTCTGTCCACGTGGCGCCAATACATAAAAAGAAGGTATTTGACGACAAGGCCCTTACCCATTCCCAAGTCTAATAAATCGCACTTCTTATTTTACTATCACCACGGATATAATGTTCTACGAACTTCAAGTGCAATCAATTAACCGCTTATTCAACTGTGCTGACGGTTATAACACTACGAAAAAATCGTTATCCACGACACATATAACATACCTTTACCTTCGTATCGAGCACATCAGAGGCAGTGTTGTGTTGACATTCAATCAGGTTCTGTCAGTGAACGTACGGCGCGAGGGACGCGAAACTGGTATATTTATTAATATAATGTATACAATAATTGCATGGCTATAAATAAACAACGCCACACACGTAAATGTGAACACGTAGACGTTTTAACACGTTCCGTAGTCATCTTGATGATTAATCGGATTTCTTAAGTTGTACGTGTAAGATTATAAATAAATTATAATCGTGAAATAGTTAAAACATAGATTTTTCTCACGATAATAAATTATTTTATGATTTTGTTATTACTAATTAATTGCATACATAATGCCTAGAAGCGTTCGCTACCAGTTGCAATGATACTGGGTGATAAAAACTCCGCGCGAACGCAGGAACGATAGTTGTTTGACACACATCCGGTTCGATATGCAAGTGCCAGTCAGACACCAGTCTCTCAACATCCGCTCGCCGCGCATGCACCACTCAATTGACCTTCTTCCACTAAGCCAATGAACTGACGATGTAGTCAAACAAATTATGGAACTAAGTATAAAGTACGTCTACTGTAAGCCACACATACATACATATACATATCAACACGCCAGGTCCCTTACGGGGTAAGCAGAGAGCACCGAGTGCCAAATAACTCTATCCATAGAGACCTGCCGCGCCGCCTCCACATTCATCTAAATTCATAGCCACACAATAATGTACTATTTCCTGTATTATTAAGCACTATGTTTTTGTAATGTCAGGGTATAAAGTTCAGAGCATGGATTCACTAGAATTGCAACAAATAGTAACTATACGCCGACGTATATACTGACGTTTTCATATACACCAGTCACACGGAAAAAACCGAGGTACAAAAGTCAATCCTTACTATTCAACCTACACATATTATTTAATATGTATGTATTATGCAATGACGTGCCTAACACTTACTAATAATAATATTAGGTACTACATTGACTGTAGTGAAAGGACATAGAAATTTATTAGATGGTTATTACTGTCATATATACCCACACAGCTTTATGTCAAGTCCCTCACGGGGTAGGCAGAGGGCACCAAGTGTAAAATATTTTTATCCTTACAGACAGGCCATACTTATTCTACAATCAGCACTATCTTAATACTTCTGAGCCAGTTTCAAAGAATTCTGATTTCCTCATTAGCCAATACCTGAACTATTTCATCAATATAATAATAAACAACAACATCCCCATACATTAACATTCGCATTGTATATTTGCTTTCTCATACTTTCATCAGCCATACTCTCAATATATCTGAGCCATCTGTGCAAGCCCTTTCTCTCATATTACTGTCATAATGAAATTTATTATTTTGTTCCACTTCAATACTTTCACTATCTGAGAGTACTAATAGTAATGGGGCTAACTGATGCTAATATTTTTTATTCCTACTTTCCTATATGAGGGCAGTTGTAGATAGTTGTTCATGGCCGACAGGGGCAGTTGTGACTAATTGTTTCCTATTCACTTTGTGGATTATTTTGTATGTAGTACATTAATTTAGAGTGAAATGAAGGCTAATACAAAGGGTAACAACCACTCAACAACAAATGACCATATTTATTACTTCTAAAATAATAAAAAATACAATTGTCTATGGAATATTTGAACTTAAATCGATTTGCAAACAAAACTATTTAAACTGTCTACATCAACAATCACAAATTATGCAATGAAAATTTTGTTATAATTTTATTCTTTCATTTAACTGAATGTGACTTTGATAAGAGAATTATTTTGAATTTTATCAGAGGTGCAATATGCAAAATTGACATTATTTGATGTTTATTGTGTACAACTGTATGTACTCGTAAATGATATTTTTCTAAATATATTGTAAACATTATACTGTAGTACTACCATACAAAATTTCTTTGAAATGAAATGAGCAAAGTCTGTGTCAAAATGTCTAGACAAAAATTTGTAACAAATTTTGATATTTTACTATACATATTTGTACAATACATACCACATGGCAATGACTATTTTGAAAAATCAAATTATTTCATGTTGCTATTTTGTAATTCAGATACAGATAAAATATTATTTACCTATGTATTGGATCACCTTGAACACTAAAAATCATTGTTGTTCACTAACTAAGCATCACTCACTTCCATTAAGTATGTTAGTTACAAGTTAGATATCCAATACTTCTAATAATACAACTAATTTATTAATTCGTAATTCTCCAACAAGTGCATAACCAGAAATTGATATCTAAATAACACTCTGCTTTATAGTTATAATTTCACTATAATATAGTACTTTTACTTACTTTACTTTTTATAAAAAGATAAGCTGAAATCAATTGCAGGCAGATACCATTCTCAGTATGTATTTGAGGGTAGTTCTAATAATTTTAAATAAGGAATTTAGTGTAAACACCTACCTTATTGACATGTGGGCTGATCTTCGACAGCACAGCCTGTTTGGTTGTCTCAACAATAACCTTAGGCTGTTCGGTGACAAGGGGCACCCTGCGCTCGAGCTCGTCGATAGCAGCTGCGACTTTAGCATCTCCAGCGGCCAGAGGCGCAGCCACGTAAGGAATTGCTGTAGTTGCCGCAAACGTCACACTAGCTTCGGCCGTGGATAATGCCCATTCCAACAAAGAGTGGGCACCTATACAAAAACATTAAGCATTGGTAGAATGCCTTGTTGGTTGGGTTGGTTGCAAGGTCTTCATTTCAAATCCCGGATCAAGCACTACCAGGTTTAAATAATATTTTGAAATACTAATTTATTCAATTTAATGATATATGTTAATGTGTTTGTGGGTAGAATGACAAATTATAATATTCACTATAATGGCCACCGACTTGCATAACCATTTGAATAGATTTTTTAAAACATTAATACATGAAGACAGCAGTGACACTATAGGAGGAAATTGTGTTGAAATGACCAGGTCTCGTACACTATGGCTTCCTAGCAGTTCGTGGGTAGATCCACACCCAGAAATGAGAAGTAAAAATGTTTGCAATTATTAATATTAGTTCTGCAAAGAATGTAACGGAAGAATTAAAATAATTGTACCTTTAACTCTACTGTAGAAGGCTCCAACTTGTCCCACAGCAGCTCCAATTGTAGGGAACGCCATAACCTTCTGCACAGACTGGAGCTGAGGCATGGCTGCAGGTGCTGCACTTATATCTGTGGCCATCTGGTATAGAAATATAAATTGTGTGTGTATTGTTTCCTATAATGCTGATGTATTATTTATAGACAGCATAATAGTTGAAAATTTGGTAAAGCACCCCAAAACCATATTAAAAACACAAAGACAATCAAACGGTTTCTATTTTCTTTGAATACCTAAATTCAAAATGCATATGAATCAAATACAGAAACGTGGCTAATAACCGTTATCGAGTAATATTACTTTTGAGGGTACTTCAAAATGAAGCCAACAAAAAAATTGCCTGAACGCATTAGCCAAAAATATAGATGTTAGGTACACCATTATTTTGTATAACTAACATGTACAGCACATTTTATAACTAAATTTACAATTCCACTAATTAAGTAGACTAACACAATGTTCTACATGTTAATATTTTACATGTCAGGTAGTTACAAAACATGTGATTAATTTCAACAAATAACAAATGTAATTTATGTACGATTCCTACTCAATATACAATTTTAACACATTAATTACGATGATTAAGTAATTAGGGACACAGTGTAAAATTTTGCAATCAACTTAACTGGTTAGCGGAAAGAATGAATTTGACACCTACCTTCAATTGTTTTATTCAACGGTGAAGCAAAATAACTAGAACTAATCGTAATTACTTGAAATTTTAATTACTGGTAGTTAATAAATCAATACTGTTAATGCAAATTATAAACAAAAGTAGTGAAAAATAATATCTACTTGACAACTTTCTCGACGTTCGCGCACTAAGCCGGTTGTTCGAATGAATGGTGAATTGGTGATTATTAAATAAAGTGAAGCTAAAATGTGTTATGACGTACGTAGTGTTACCATATTAATTTTCAATTTTACCATAACAGATTAAAATACGTACTGTTTAACTATTACTTTGCAACTTGAAATGTTGAAATATTATATCGCTTCACAATTCACGTGTGAATAAAGCCTATAGGAATTCCGCGTGGATGGTGATAATGAAAATATGAAAAAATGGTATTGTTGATAAAATTATGATTTACTAAGCTAATCGAATTAGATTTGGAACAATCCCTTGATTTAAAATTTTTGAGTTAACGAAATAGTAAACGTACCTGCATGTACAATGTATGTTAATGTAAGTAGTCGCTGACAAATGAACATGAATATATTCAAACTTTAATAATTAAAAAATAGTCCTAACTGAAATCGGCTCAGTCGTAGTGTTTACATACTTTCCAATGAAGAAAAAAGATTTTTTACACTTTATTTGTTACTGCTAAAAGAATATACTTGATTACATACATTTATGCAAATCTGTACTTGCTACGTATGTACATATTTTCTATTAGGTAACGATAATCATGTTGTTAACAAGGAATTCCCATATAATAATTATGTCTACGGCAGATACATTTCTTGTTTGGAGATGCAGAAAGTATCAAATTATAATTCTCTTTTACCGCATTAAAATTATATGTCCAATGAAATAAAGCTAACTCAGTATACATTAAAAGTAAATTTGCTATAAAGAACGTAAATTCTCAAAAATGGAAACACAGGCTGGAATAATTCTATTCATTCTACTCATGCGTCATCTGACTCCCTCCAACAGATTAAATTCAATTAAACTGACCTTTGGTCTAGGGTTGAGTGTGTGCAAAGGGCCACGTACACATAATTAGATTGGTTGCAATAACTTAAAATATGACTCAATCTTAACATTACATGTCTCATTATGTGCATACAAGTACGTCTTTTTAGTAAGAAAGCGTAAATAAATTCAAATATGGATACTAATATTACCAATGAGGATGATTAATACTAATAATATCAATTACAGTACACACATAACCAATTATTGAGTTAAATAGTCGAAAGAACTAGGTACAGAAATACTTATTATTATTTTCATTTTCTATGTTCTAACCAACGATTACCTTCAAATGTAATCTTATTAGAAAATGATGATTTTTATTTAAAATGTTTAATACAAAACTGATAGCAATGGACGCCAAATGATCAAACATTTGAAAGCGTTTGTCATACATATTATACGAAATAAAACGAGTTTCATTTTGGTTGGTCGCCAAGCGAGCGACGAACATCGATCGTTTTGTGGAACAAGGCCAAGTTACACACATATAAACAAACATTGGATAAGATGTCGTCCCTGATTGGTCGGCGAGCGCAGTCGAGCTCGTTTTAGTAGGAAGTCTGTACGTATCTCTTCTACATCAAGCCTTTGTGTACAAATATTTGTAATGTCGTGGACAAATGATGTTGTGTTGGAGTTCTTGGAGCTTTACAGACGCGAGCAACTTTTATGGGACCCGAAACATCCGCTTCATAGAAATAGGAGCGAAGTCACCGATGCATGGCACAGGATACGATCGACTTTGAGCATAACATGTACAATAACCGATCTAAAAAGAAAAAAGGAATCTCTAATGACGTCTTTTAGAATGCATTTTAATAAGAAAAAGAAGTGTCCGGAGGATTATCGAACCAGTTGGTTTGCTTTTGCGTTGATGGAAAGTTTTCTTGGCGGGAAATATGAATGCGATAGCACGAATCAAATGGAAAACGAGGTGGGTTATGGACAGGTTAGAAAATACAGAATAAAGAAGTACATTAAAGGTGTTCTTGTGGATGTTTAAACATTACCTGTTAATTTGAACTTGAGTTGTATAAAAACATTGCTGTTAACATAAATTAAAATTCCTCCTGATTTAATTAAGTCAGTCTCTAAATTATAGACACAACTAATTATTGATTACAAAATATTGTAAGCAATATTATTTATTGGCGATTGTTGTTAATTATAAGCGATAACATGGCCAGAAATTAAAAACCACTATGTTATGGCATTTCATAGTTAATTATTTTTTATTAATTTAGGAGGGTGGACAAGGAGGACATTACAAAGTACTTAAATTAAGATTTTAGGTACATATATTAATTGTGTTCAGTAATTACGATCATACACGATATTTTCAACTTTGTAGGCCATGTAACGTGTATTGCTGACTGGGCGCCTCGTAAATAACTAATACTTTAATCCTAAAATAATAAACTCTGGATTTTCGAATGTTTATATGCTCAAAATGCAGAAGTTATTTTAGTGAAAAAGTTGTAATCACCTAAAGTGAAATAATGGCCTTAATGTGTTTGTCGTTTGATAAAAGTTATTACAAAAGCGTTATATCTAATTGTTTCAGTTGTTAGGAAACACATCTCCTTATACAGATCCAGTTGTTTCCGATCACAATACCAGCAGACATATTAACGGACAAGACAGAAGTAATGGGCCGGCTGTTAGACATCGGCCCGTAGCGTCCCAGACAACCGCGGCTAAAGGCAAACATGACTACATTTACGCGAAAAAAGAAATGGAAGATGGTGTTGCCTACTTCCAAGCTGTGGAAGATAGAAATGACATGGATGAATATGACTTATATGGTCAACTATTAGCGAAAAAATTACGGAAATTAGATGAACATCAGCGGGACGTCGCTATGCACGAAATCGATAATATAATGTTTCGAGTCAAAGTGCAGAGCAATTCGCCTCAAAATCGAACTTATACCTCATCACCATCGCCAGTACCGCGGCGCATGAAATCTCCAGTGTTCATCGTGACACAACCGAGTCAAATACAGTACGAAGACGAAAATGTACCGTATGAGGGACATATGCAAGGACAAACCCCGCCTTAACGAATATAATTATAGAGCATTTTCGTAATGTGTACATTCGCCGGAAATGTTATAGTGTTGGACACTAGATAACGCTCTATGAATATTAGTGAATGTGTCCATAATAGAGATTGAACATAGGAATGTAAAAGTTTTTTTAACTTATTTTTCTTTATACAATTGTTTACAGTAGTGTATTATAATAATATATTACCTAATTTAGTCTATAAGCAATAAGTTATAATAAGGGCGTAATGCAATAGTACATAATAATATAAAGAATGATAGGCAGTCCAGCTTGTACAAAATGTCATCTAAATCAGTAGATCGTTATAACCTCAGTTTCCTCTAAGACAATTTAAATGAGGTTCAAAAATCTGCGTCATTTAAATTTAAACCAAATACAACTTCCATTGTTTAAATTTACACATCAGGAAATTTCGCATGTTGGCATGAAATGACTCAAATTCTTTTAAATAATTTCTAAGGTTTAAATAGTTTCGTGTAGATCTTGAAGGTAGCATGTTTGAATACTCCGGATCAGTGCAAGTTGAAAATAAATAATGTTGCAAGTTACAGAGAAGGAGCTATCACTTTGTCTAGTAATATTACGTCATTACATGCCATCTTGCATTTTATTTCTTTCGTAATGCAATACGATTTAATATAAATTTTATAAAAGTTCTTTATAGGGTCCTAACCCATTTCAAAATAATTGTATATTTATTATGTGATTGCTTTATGTTATACAAACATGTTTCGTTTAAATATATTTATCGGTATTTTTATATTGACTGTTATTTCTGTTTTAAAACTAATGAATATTTCTAAACCACTACACCACAATTATGAGTCCTATCGGAAATCTCTAACTGGAGCCATACTGGTTCCATAACCAAAAACTGAACTGGAATAATAATCATGTTAGAATGTTGTAATGTTGCTTACAATACTTGAAGTTAATTGTAAGGAATGTTAATTGGAAAGTTTTGGTTTTGAATGAAATATCAACATCATTTTGTATCTTTCTTTATTATTTTTACTTTATTTCTCTTGATTTTATTATCGAATTATAACTGAGGAAAGAACTATAAAGAAGCCCAGAGCGCCTGCACTTAATTTAGTTTTTGCTTCAGTTTAAAAAAGCTTTGACTACTTATAATTCTATCCCATATTTTTTATAGGTATCACCCATTGAATCACTTATTCATTTATACAGTTAAAAGAAAAACCACTCATTCTTGGTCTGACTGCTTCGTTGGTCGTGTTAGTTGCAAGGGCGACTGCCGATTGGTAAGTCCTGGGCTCGATTCCCGGGTCGGGCACTACAATTTTTTTTTCTAATTTATATTTTTTAGTAGTAGCTCGGAGTTCAAAATATTTGAGAAACATTATTTTAACCGTTGGATATATTTCAACTACAATCAAATTGAAGACATAATCATTTTAAAATATTATATTATGGAAATTTATAGACATTACTTTTGATCGGTTGTTTCATAATAGTACATAAAACATTACAACACGTACATTAAAATACTAGGTACAAAATTTTGATTAGTATCGTTTTTCCGAAACACAGAAAATGAGAATTTAGTTTTGGAATTAAAATCAAACGAAGCTGTGTTCAATTTAAATGTCGTAGGAATATACCGAATCTACAATTATGATATTCTTATGTATTGCCTTTTTCTGTCCAGGACAATTTTTTATAAGATTTAGAATCTAAAGATTAATATAATGCTCTGTATATTTACAGAGCATAATCTTACAATATTTTGTAACCTAAGCTTTTGAAATTTAAATTAATAATACTAATAAAAATAAAATTACTTTGCTAGACATCAAGAACAGCACTTTGTCCCTTTAATTGGTTCCACTTGCAACTTATGAGTAGGATGATGGTAAATCAATGGAAATTTTTAATAAGAAAATGAACCTGCCATTTCTTTCTATTACATAGTTCGTCAATCGGATCGCTTCTGACAGTTATCACATTACAATAATCAATCAATTCAGTTTGTTTCGTTGTTCGTTATGGTTCTTCATAATAACATTGATCAGATTGAAATCGTTATAATACCAGTGAATTTAGATGCTATAGTTTCATTTTCTTCAGAGTGAACCTTTACTACCATGGCGACTTTAATGAAAGAAAAACGTCGTGAGGTACATATTGCTATATTTGAAAAAATAGTTTTGCTTTGCCTTTGTTTTGGTATTTGCGCAGTTTTTATTTTTAGTTAGCATTTTTTATTATTGTTAGAACATTCAGTGTTGTTATTTGGAATATCAAATGTTTTTATTGTATAGGTTGTGCATTAGATAGCCTAAATAGCCTATTTAGAGCCTCTACACATTTTATTTTTCTGTTTACTACAGTCGTGTATGTAATAAATGGGGTAATTTAAAGTTACAACACTCAACTTAGAACACAAAGTAGAATAATTATTTATTAGAATATAGTTTCTCAAATATCATTCAGTTTCCGAGATCATAAGCTATCACATTATTATTAATTATAGGCTCAATTTAGTATTTTTTATCTTTATGAGATCAATTTATTAGTCTATGACCAAATATTTTATAATTTTGCTCATAGCATTAGCAGATTGAGAGACTGACACCATTTGTTGCTTGCTTGATGGACCAGTTCTATATTTTAGTATAGAAAGAAAGAAAAGCTTTACTTGTATCCATTGCAGCATATACATACATACATAACATCACGCCAGGTCCCTTGCAGGGTAGGCAGAGAGCACCGAGTGCCAAATAGCTCTATCCTTACATACCTGCCGCACCTCCTCCACATTCATCATTCTCTTCATACATGCACGCCGGTTTTGTAGGCTTCTGACTCCCCCATCAGCCAGTAATAATATTTTATATTATAATCTCCAAAAATATTTGATCGGGTGCTTTTCCCAGTCAATATTAATTTTATTATTCAGATTTTCTAATACACATAAAGCTATAAAAGATATTTTTTCTTTTACCTGGCTACTTTAATATTTTTACAGCACTTAAATAATATTCAATTCTATTTAGCTCTGAAGACGTCTGATTAAAAATTATACTTAACTGGACGAATTTCTTTAAAAAATTAATACAGCTTTACCTAAGGAAACTGCCACGTGATAAGTCGAACCTAGTTAACCTCTATGTACTCGCCATTGAAATAATAGAAAAATAATCAATAGTTCTATTGCTTGTTTGAAATCATAAGCCATGACTCATGAATGAGCTAAGAGGTAGCGTGACTACTAATGAGCCAATATATTACCAAACTGTCTATTCGTAGTATGTTATAATGAATCTGTCAGGCGCTATTATATGTAATTGCTTGAACAAATATTACAAAAACTTAATTTATTTGTATACATACCTGTAGAACTTTAAGCTGTGTATAAATACACACAGATTATATCTTCTAAATAGAAGATTTCTATTTATTGGACATAATATTTAATCAATGTCCTAACTGTAGTGCCTACAAGATTTTTAAAAAATATTCCACGATAGAATATTGCTACTAGAACATAAGTAGGTTATTCGCAAGTATTATACATAAGGGTGTCTCTGCCAACGACCTCTTCCTCGTGCCGTTTTATAAGAGAGATAATAACAAAATTCACGGGATAAATCGAAGGGTGATCCGAATCCCTTGGACCGGCATAACATGTCACGTTGCCGACTAAAATCGAAGGTTCGTTGAACCCGGGGGTGGAGATTTAATGGCGCTCCCCACCGCGCAAATCTTCGGGTGTACCAAATATCTGTTATTCGGGCACCCTTATTTATTTCTATGTCATGCTCGTGTCTGTTTTCGTTGTAAATGTAACAGGGTAACGCCATTTTTTATTGTTCTAGTAGGGTGAAATAAATTTTATTTAACATATTACGAATTTAAAATGTATCGATTGGAACGAAAACATAGACAAAGGGATTTCAGAAAGATTGACTTTGCCTTATATTTTAGTGTAAAGATATATTTTGAATTATTGTTTATTTTTCATTTAAATCTAAACCAGCTGCCACAAATTTACCAATGGTGAAAAAAACACAAATCTGAAAGCTTTTTGAAGGAAACTCGACTTTACAGCGCACAAATACACAAAACTCAATTTATTGTAATAATGGTAACTTTATTGAATCGAATGACATTACAATACCTTTCTATTGAGCATTACAAGGATTAGGAATGTTTAGGTATCAGGTATTAAAATGAAACATTATTTTAAATACATTATTGCTAATGTCGATATTTAATGTCTATTTCAATATTTCCTACTTCAGATTACATTCGTTGACATTTCAAATAAATGGTAAGTAAGCCAAACTTGTTTCAGTTTATTCGGCGATTTGTACTCTGTATTATAATGCTAGCTATACCTAGGCCAAAACCTTACAATACCCGAACCTGCCCAGAACAAACAAAAAAAACAAAAACAACAAAATTTGTTAAAGGTGGTTAAGTTAAATAAACACTAATGAACTGGAGAAAATTTGTTAGTTTTAAATTAATCTGCGACTACCCTAAACACAAAACCACAAAATACATTAAACAAAAAAACAGAACAAAACAATAAAAGGACAGGTGTGTAAAGGTTGCGTCAACACAGCATACAATAAGCTATCAGCAAAACATCAATTGCGAACATAACAGATAGGGTAAAATTCAATATTATTAATTTCACAACAAGTTGTAAACATTTACCAATATTCGTTTCTTTTTACTTGCAATCCTATAATAAATCGAATCGTCTTATTTCGCAATGGGATCGGAAAGAACATCGACTGTTGAGAATAGGTACTGTGTTGACTTTTAACAATTTTTTACTGTTGGCAAAATGTATTCAAGTCAGGGACGACACAACACAAACTATTTATAGTAATGTAGCTATTCCAAATCCTTAGTACATTTACATTGTCATACAAAATAATGGCATGACGCTCTCAAACGGCTAGTTTTTCAATCTCGAATGATTTCTTTTTCATCAAGGTTGCGCAAATCTAGACCACTGTAGAGGGTTAAGATACCACAAAAGGCGACATAACAGATCCGCCTTTGTTCTGTGTACAACGCTCGCTCAAATCCTATACATTCGCCGTGATCAGACGCTGTCTAGACTAAAGGCGCCCTCACAAACTATTCATTGCATTGAGGCAACCTTCGCGAGACAAGTGCCTTCATTTACGTACACATTGCCGCTTTACATAGCCCACGACATTCATATTTACCTATTTGAGATTTACTGAGATTCTAACAAAGAAAGAAAAAAGAAAATGGCTTAAATAAATTGTTTATATTTTCTGATCGTACGTGATATATGCGTCTGATAGATTTGTGACAATATTTGCAGATTACTTAAACAAGGTAACCAGTTTCGAAAATAAATCAGCTTAGAGAGCAGGTTTTACCTTAAATTTTTAGAAAGGATGCTGTTGAATACATAATTTTTAATCAGCAATATATACATTTATAATATAATCGAAGACTCCAAATCTGCAAATTAAGTTTCATAATACTTTCAAATACTCAAAAGTACGAATATTATTTGTATTATGCACAGCTCAAATACAACTGAATAGAATTTTCTTTTTCTCTATATTTCAAAGGAAAAAATTTGGGCTCAGACATCTGGAATAGCTCAACATATTAAATTACTGAGAGGTACATAACACTGACTAGTTGTACACACCATTTGTTATATATTGTTACCGTGCGTTCCACAATGGTACATTTATACTTAAGTTAAAGAAACACCACACCAACATAATTTAAACACAAATCCTAAAGGACTACATTTATATTAGAGAACACAGTTTTTAAATACTTAAGTAAAGGTACTTAAAGATTTAATGTTGCGCAAAATATAACTGACTAGTTCCATGTAGTTAAGTACTTTAAATAAATATTACACTTAATGAAACATTTATGCTTATTAAAACAAATACTTACGACAAAATGCATTATATACGAGTCGAGAGAAAGACCAACTTCCGCTATACTCCGTTATATGATATGCATCTAATCATTACCTATTAAATAATTTAACTATAATAGTGACAGAAACTACCAAATATGAATATAATGGTTATACATATAAATAATGAAGTGGATACAAATGTTCAATTACTGAGTAAATTTACTGAACTAATATTTTAAAACTTACTCTAAATACAATATATTAATTGTAACATCAAATGAATTCTATAAATATTTCTATTATCTAATACGAGAATAAATTATGAATTATACATTACATACTTAAGTGTTATAATAAATAGCGAATACACAATCAAAAGAAATAGAGAGACAATATCATGCTGTGAAAGTCAAATGTCATATGACATTATCGTTACATCACAAATGGACATTGCAATGTAACCAATAGACTCACCACCTGCACCAAATCCCTTATTAAATCTAGAGAATATCTGGGAAATAACTAGTAATAGGGTTCAAAGTGGATGTATGCACACATATTCATGCCTAACACCCAACAGTTACATAGAACTGTATAATATGCTGCCCACATTATGTGTGTCTTCAATTATTCAATACATTAAAAAACTTAGTAAAATGTTGATCAGACACTATAGTTACATTTTGTGATTATAATTATACATATCGTCATAACTTCGATTGAGATTGTCCTGGATTCATATTAGTCATAGTCTTAGATCAAGACAAAAAATATTAATTGAAATAATATAACATTACATATGAAAACATATAATTTGAAACAGTACGGCTCTAAACTTATCAATGATTGTTTAATCCATCACACTCACTAATCATTTTGTGCATGAGTCAAGCTCCAGGTTTTAGTAATTATCATTAATTACTTCAATAATTATAAGTACTAGTGGTAAGGTTGTCCTTATATCAATTTATAAAAGCCTGTATGGAAGATATTGCCTATAATTAGTGTCTCTGTTTCCGCAAAATTCAATCTAACGATTAAATCAGTCGTACGACTTCTTCGGTAGTCTAAAAACACAGTTGTAAATATAAAGGTATTTTCTAATAATATATTCTCTTTAATTATTGCAGATACTTCAATCCAAATATCTATAAAGATGTGTGGTATAATTGCACAGTTTCTCATATACATATAATATCTTTCTTTTCATACTTTTACTTAGAGTAATCTTTTAATATTGCACTGCAGATTCTCATAAAAAAAATTAACTATATTGCTTGTCATCTGTGTTGTTTGATGGACATAAATATTTAAATTATTACATAGCCTTTTATGTAAACATTTTTACATTTTTAAACAATACACTAGCATCTGTAAACAAATCAATTAGCATTTACAGACAATAGCAAAATTTTTCATAATAATTTGATTCACATCTAAGTCCTAGAGGAATGCTTCATTTAGCTCACATGGTTAATATTTTATATTTAGTCATGTATCAAATTATTACAAAATAAATATAAATATGTTATTTTATAAAATAATAGCATCTTTAATTTCAGTCATTCGGAATTGAGTAGTTCCAAATTAATTAATTTTATGTAATAAACAATGATTGCCTAAAATTAAAACAATGTTAATTATCTTGACTTGAGACTGTAGTTTTCATATGGGCACCATAATCTCAAAGACTATTACAATTATCCAATTCATCTGTAGAATTACATCGATTTATATAGATGTAAAGCTCGGTAGTGCCATAATTATGTCAAAATCATTCCTAGTAGCCATGTAACATTACATAGTCTTAATATTGTGATGTTTATCCTGGTAAGTTGTTTTGTACTTATTATGTATGAACACTGGTGTAAGTTGTTAAAGTGCCATGATTTGCACCATCGACTGTTTCCTATGCAATACTTAAATATAACTAAATATCCTGATGACAAACCACAACTGAGTAGTGATCAACATTTACGCATTAGCTATAATTTATTGACTAGAGATTGAGAACTTAGGATTTACTCTTGTTGGTTTTAAAGCTGACCTGCAGCACTTGTCCATTAAGAGAATATCCATTCAATGATTGGATTGCAACAACCGCCTCATCATAATTGGTCATGGTAACAAAACCATACCCTTTGCACTTGTTAGTAGCCGGATCTCTAATTATTTTAACACTCTGGACGGCGCCAAATGGGCCAAAAAGCTGCCAGAGGATGCTCTCCTCGGTATCAGCGCCGATGTTGTACACAAAGATGCACCAACCGGAGCCCCCAAGAGCATTACCCTGTATGAGGGGATCAGCGAGTGGAGAGAACCGTTGCAAACCTTTATTAATGGCGAGTAGGGCCTTACCGGCAGGGCCCACGAAGCGACGAGCGGCTGCGGGAGCGAGGTACGCAGCAAGCGGAGCCAACGCCTTGTTCTGGTTGCTTGGATTATTTGCGCATTTCACTGTCATCGGTCCTGTACCACCAGGTGGAATGGTGCCATTTAGCTCACGAATCGCAGTTTCTGCCTCGCAGCGTTGGTCGTAACGAATGAAGGCGACCCCTCTGGATGGGCCCTGCATGTTGTGGTCCTCCATGTTGCCTTGTATGAGGTGGCCGACGTTCATATTTTCGTGGAGAATCCGCGAGCTGATGATGGTGCCGTACGGACAAAACAGCTTCTCCAAGTCCTGCTGCGTCATGTGCTTCGGAAGTCCGGATACATAAAGGTTGGCACCCTTTATTGCGTCGGAACTAGGGCGTGCGTACGAAACTTTAATAATTTTATTCTGCAAACGCAAACCGTTCAGAGTGTTGACGGCTTTCTCGGCGTCTTCTGCCTTGTGGTAGTTCACGAACGCGTAGCCGAGACTCTGGCCATTGAGGATGTGGTCGGGGAACACGGTTACCTTGTCTCTGATAAGCTTGCAGCTCTCGACCTCGCCGACGCTCGAGAACAACGACCTGATCTCCTCCTGGGTCATAGTTTGAGGCAAATAATTTACTATTAAATTAGTCTTCGACTCATTATTGCAAGGCTGCAACTTACTACCATTTTGCGTGGGCTGATTCGCGTTCATCGAGTCGAGCGGATTTGCCATCATTTTGAATAATAAATTATTCACGATTTCGTACTAAATATCACTATATCGCTATGTTTCGTATAAAGGAAAGATTCGGTTTATCTAAACCATAGATACTCGAGTAGTAGCGTTAACTCCAGGTCGCGTTGGTTGAAAGCATATGCAAGGAAAGAAAATCAATAAGATGCTGTTCACTCTCGTACTTATCCTGTTTTCGGTGGCACAGTCCCGAGACAGTTGAATCAAAATGTTACCGGGAACCCAAATTAACGTTAGTTTATTAGATGTTAAGGAGAATATTAAAGTAAAGTGTAAAGGAAATCAACCAAAAATCTATGCGACTTGCGACCTATTCTCGTAAATTCATTTCTTTCACTTCACTTTCTTTTTAAAATGTTGCCATGAGCCGTAATGGTGACCCGTTATTCACCATTTCACAAGGGAAAGTAACAAGGAGAAATAAGATAAATTTTCATGCGTGTCGTATTTATACTAATAAGTGTACATATTTTGTTTTCAAATTAGATGTACTATTAAGGAAATAAAATATATAGCGCAGAATACTAAGTAGGGGCGTTAATTTCATAAATTAACAGAATATACAATTTGTCTAATACTATGAACATTATTTTCAAAGTCATTACTATATGATAAAAAGTTAAGTCGTTCGTAACTCAATAGTAATCGAAAGCTCTTTAATTTACACCAAATATTCACAAAACTAGTCAATAGTCCCCTATAATATTTAATACAGTTATTGTTTGAACCTAATGAGATTTAGAATCTTATTGGAAAGTTTCGTTACACTCATCTTGAATTTCGTTTGTAATATTTAATGGTGTAATCTTAAATAAAATAGTGTCATCACTACAGATGTGACTGTGTCATATAAAAATGAGACAATTTTAAGTATTTATTATACTTTCAATTTATAAACCAAAAATCGAGGTAAATCATAACATATTGCAACACTATGTCAGCAATACCAACCCTATAAAACTTGATCTAAAGCATTTACGAAATGTGTTACTAACATTTGTCGAACGTAGAATCGATAAACAAAAATTTAAATATATTTTTAACTTAAGATTAATAAAAATTTATCAAGGAACAAAACATTCATGTGAGTTCAACTGAAAATTTTCTAGCCTAATTCCCAAGCTAGCGCACCTTATGTTAAAACAATAATAATTTAGACGCTGGTAAAAACAATCAAATTTAAAAAATGTTAAAATATATTTTGCGAAAAGCCGCTTGCATAATGAATGTTAAAATAGCTTTTAATGAAACATGAATTTGCCCGCACTCACCACTAAAAGAAATATAGATGCGTTACATTTTACCTTTATTTTGGATTAAGATTTTTGTGGAATTAGAAAAAATCGATTATTAACAGTTCGTCAGTGAACATAGGCCATACAAAAAATAAAAATATTGCATTTAATTGGTAGTTATCACAATAATTATCTCTTAATTATTAATATATAAGTCTTTAAATTAAATAAAAACAAACAGGATAGCTTCTTAAAACACCTTTACAACGCAATAAATCAATCGAAATTCATAAGCTTTAACTATCAAATGAAGTTCTTCTAACGAATAATCAAGTATTTGGTCTACGCGTTTTAATAATTTAAAGTCTGAAAATTCAGTTTTTACAATTCAAGCGATTGGCTGAAATGTAAACTATTTATTTGCCAGTATATTATAATGAGGTGACTATAAAAATATTAAACCATTGGGTAGCATAAACGTTATGTTAATAGTTCTTACTCGCGTATTCGCGCAGAAACCGATTTTCTGTTCATGCATATTATGTACAATCACATTTTTAGGTTGGTTGAAGGAACAATTCAAAGTAGCAATGACTGCCTCATTGGTCCTAGTCCTGGACCTGGACCTGGTGGAGAGGTCTTGGTTTCAAATCAAGGATCGGGTACTAGTGGAATTTTCTAATAGTGGGCACGGAGTCTGATTGTGCCCGGAGTATGGTAATATGCTATATAGGTCCTCTGCGTACCTCCTCGGAAAATAAACCTGTGATGTCACGTATATCAAAGTAACCAGTATCTTTTGCTGTCAATGGAGATATTGTCTGTATGTAATATATGTTTTGCGTAGCTAATACTTACATTTTACTATTTAAGTTATCTTGATTTGAAAGGTTAAGGTTCGTGACCAAGTCAGTAAGCGTATGATTATGCTAAATAAAAAAATTACATGTTATAAATACCTACAGTGGCGTAGTTAGATAACCAAAGGCATTGTGGGGGAAAAAATAAATTAGGGCACTAGACCCGCGCTCGTAAATGAACTAGCAGCGCTTTATACTTTACTGTTAAAGCGAGCCGCGTTTCTCATGGGTCCGCCTTGCGTGAAAAGCGTGCAATTGACATACGCTGTTCGACGGCTCGACAGAAACCAGCCTAAGACTACAGGGGAGTCAAACTAATGAAAAAACGTAACTGAAATTAAGGTTGCGTTTATATGTTTTATTTTTCTTTTTTTAATTGCTTGTAAGTCACCTTTAAAACAGGAAATTAAAATATACCATTTTAAAAAGAACAAAAAATGTTGCAAGGCAAAATTTTATAATACACCTACAGTGCATTACAAGGTTGTGTGCATTCAACACGAACTAATTATTAATTCAAATACCAGAGTGCCTGTACATCACGTACAGTTCAGGGGAACGGATTACAGACACTGCTAAGATATGTAGGTATTACTTGAGGAAAACTTCATTGAAAACTCCGCCGAAACTATCGACGTCGGCTATATTTCGTTTATCGTAGCTTGATTTTATGCATTACTTTTTATGTCCAAAATGTATGTTAAAAATGACCGCATGTAATTGCTTTGCTGATCAAGTGGCTCCAGAACAACTGCTCGGCTTTATATAGTTTTCCATCAGATGAGAGAGCAGTCAAACGCGAGCCAACTACTGAATAATATATAAAAAACAATCAGTTTTTTCTAACTTGAAATACCTAGTAGTAAATCGGTACCTGGCTTTTTGCCCGAAGTAGGGCAACAAGCTACCACCTATTCTATGATGGGACGTACAACGTAACTGAGGAGACGTGAGTGTGCACTACACTACCATGCCTCCGAGGATTCTTCGGGGATTATGTGCGTCATCATCATCAGCCTATTGCACTCCACTGCTGGACATAGGTCTCCCCTGAGGGGTTATGCCCATAATCCCCACGCTGGGCACGCGAGTTGGGGATCGCAGAGCACAGCTTCTCGCCCCGCCTACGCTGCTACTCATAGGCGGCCAGGATATGGAACTGTATATCATCTTCATAATTATGTGCGCGGTTACGTTACAATAAAGAAAACCACTGAACGTATATAACGACCATAGGTATCATCATAATTATGCGATAAAACAATCAGCAAATTCGTTTTATGTTAGTATACAATATTTTGATCATATTATTGAAACATGTCTGTAAGGATAGAGCTATTTGGCACTCAGTGCTCTCTGCCTACCCCGCAAAGGACCTGGCGTGAGGATATGTAAGTATGTATGTATTATTAAAGCTGAATATTTAGAAGTATTTTTCTTCTTCATTATGATAATAGTTATTCATTATAGTAATATTATGTTGCAGCTACTCCACGCTAGGTGTCGCTATAGAAAGAAATCAAATATTGATCGATTTCAACAATCTGGAAGTTTTTCAAATATATCTCAAAGTGTTGAATAAAATTGAATAGTTTTCATTCGAAATATACATTGAATATTTATTATGATGGCTGCCTTGGCGGGCGAGTTTTTGCAACTATTGTGCCCGGCCCGGTGCATAGCAATAGGCTCACCACCTAGTGCGTGGTGGGACGTCAATGTAACTTATAAAACATGGGACTTCTCCTCCTCTAAGAGTTCACTAGTTTTTTATTGTAAGAAACATTTTTGTAATAAACATTTATTTAATAAACATGGTCCTCTCTGCTTACCCCGCAAGGGACCTGGCGTGATGATATGTATGTATGTATGTATAAACATTTTTCTTATAAACACAGCGATGGTGTAGTGGTTTGAAATTTTGCCTCTCATACGGGAGTCCACATTCAACTATTGGCGCACATTTCTTTCGTACAACCTAACAGTTGTGATAATTCAATTTTCCTTTCATCGGAATCGGAGTATACAGTTTAGTTAAAAATTTTATGTAATATACAATCCGCCAATCGCTGAGGTACTTGTTTGTTTGTAACATAATATTAAACAATTTACTAAAAACCTATTGCAATGTCACAATAGGTATAATGATACACATTGATGTGATTAAAAGGATTCATTTATGACACGTATAAAACACGAATCAACTTAACTTTTACAGATGAAAACGTAACGAGTACGTGTTTAAAATTGTGGTCCCATATGACGTAAATATATAAAAAGTAAGCTTAATTACAATTCAAACATTGTAAGGATCTTATCTGTTGATACAACAAAGGAGATAAAATGGCAACATTGGCCGGGATGTTGAAATAAATATTATGGCTAGCATCGCGGATG
>DWTO01000344.1:0-22475 GCA_018244755.1 Jemadia pseudognetus
GACATTCGTTTGGGGCAGAAATTATCCATTCTGGACTGTTTATGGTTTTAATCTAGAAAATGCATGTTTTTCTTTGATTTTTTTCATTGACTGTTAGGCGGTACGAAGTTCGTGGGTCAGCTAGTTTGTTATAAAAATATACCAACTACGTATATTAAGGTCGATGGTTGAATTAATAATAATATGTTGGTGAGTGCCTCGTCGCGTCCACGTCGGTCGCGTGATCACGAGTACGCCTGCTCGAGACGACTCGGGCCCGAAGCGCGGCGGCTGGGCATCATTTGAAACGTAATTAATTAAAGTAGTGATTGTTTTAGAATGCACCATGTTGTTTTGAGAGACTATGGTGTAATAAAGTTTAAATTATTTCTTAGGTCCACGAAATTTAACGATCCGGGGTCACTCATTTCGGGTACGAGTTTCGCAACGGAGTATTTAAATGGAGCATAAATTTTAACTTTGCTTCGCAATCCGTCTTCGGGAAGTTTCCGATTTACGATTGAGCTGCGCCAAGCTTCGGGAGAAATGTGATATGCTATTACTGGAAGTGGCTTGCGCGAGCTCAGTTTATATATCATAATATTATCATCAGCTTCAATGATCAATGTAACATTCCATTCAACGTGCGTAACCTACGAGTTAAATAAAGCTGTAATCCCCGACAGCGTCGTTGGTCGTGTTGATTGCAGGCGCGACTATCGATCGGAAGGCCCTGGGTTCAAATCCCGGGTCGGACATATTTTTCTAATTTAGAGTTTCTAGTTGTGGCTCGGAATCTGGAAACGTGCCCGGTGTATTGAAATAGACTCCTGTTCCATAGCGGGACGTAAACGTAACTGGTGAAACGTGGGAGTGTAATACACACCCCTACCTACCTAGCCTACCGCTCGGTGATTACAGGCAACCTTACAGAATTAAATCACGAGAAATTGTATCTTAAAACTTATTTGTTATTAGAAAAAAAGAAATACACAACAAGATTCACACCCAAGGCCCCCGAAATGAAGTTCATTTTCTCAAGAATATGACAAATTTAATAAGGTACAGGAAAGAATGTCAAAGCTCAATTAATTTAAGTAAGCACCGATTCATGTATCCATATATCCATGTTTTCCTTTTAATTCGGCAATTAGAGCACGAGCAATTGGCAACGAATAGCGGCGGATAATCCGAGCTCGTCGTATAAACTTGACTTATCGGAGGCTGAAGACGTACACGGTACACTCTAAATAACATTTAACTTTACACTCCCGCGTCTTTGTTATACGGTCCAATAAGATTTCAACCCACGAGCACCGCTGACGTGACGTGACGCTATACGTGATCCACCGGGAAAATAATATGGGGGTAACGGTGTAATGACGTCATGTGGTCTGACAACTTGAAGGAGACAGCTGGACTGATACATATTAAGAGAGGTTATGTTCAGCAGTGGACTTACAAAAGCTAATTGATGGCTGGATATTACTTGGCGATACTTAAGACATACCTATACAGACGAACTAAACATGGTAAGAACCTATTCTTCTATTCTGAAACAATTTCGGACTCTTTTAGCGACTGTAAAAGAATCAGAAGTATGCTGCTGGTTTCCAAAAGAATTCTTGGAACACTCGGGTTTTTTAACTGTCGTTTTGTTTCATAAACGCCTGAGGACCTACATCATGCTAAATCTTGCACGTGCAATGCACCCGCCGATTATATTCACAAATGAGATAACGAGCACTTTAAAAAAACGAGTGGGAAAATAGCATAGTACCAAAAGTACCTTACACGTACGTAAGGTACGAGTAGTTCCGACAGAGGTAGGGAAAAAAAGTGTTTTCGCTGGCTTCCGTCCTGACAAATTCTTTCATCTCTACCGCCTTCATCAATCGGCATACATACTCATTCTTGTATAATTGTTAAATAATAATAATAATTGGACCGGCCTACAGTCTCCACGAAACAGTAGTAAGTGAGATTTAGTGTCCAGTCGCCTTTTCATTTACTGGAGGGTTTGTTTTCTGTACCTGGAACAAAGAAATATTTTCATTAGTCCATTTGTAAATAACAAGTATTTATATGATATAAGTAATGCGATACCTTTGACGTATTGATCAGAAACCTTTAAACAAAAAAATAATAAGAAAGCCGTATTGGTGCAATAGTTAATAAATATGATATGCCTAGCTGGTCGTGTCGGTTGCAAGTGCAACTGTCAAACGAGATGTCCTGCGTTCAAATCCCGTGTTCTATTGAATATTTCTAACTTACGAGTAGACATGTGCCCGGTGTATGGCAATGGAATCACCACCTATACCATAGTGGGACATAAATGTAACTGATGAAACTTGGGAGTGTACTACATTCCTCTGCCTACCTCCTCGCGAAATAAAGGCTGTTATGATGTGGGTGATGTTACTTAACGTGTTACGTTAATTAATACAACTGCTGAGAAAGAAACTGAAAGTTTGTTTCCCGCCCAAGAAAAATATTCGTGTAAAGAGCACGACAATTTGTTGTGTTTGCAAGTAAAATTACTCATAGGTATATGTCATTGTACCCAGTTATTTGTACATATATGTATGCACTTTATTAACCATAGCACTTTAGTAACTGTAGTACATGCTCTGCCTATATTGGAACCGAATGTTTACGTGTAAGATGAATCACAATCTTCTTCCTCGCACCAACAAACAATATATTCAATGAGTACCATTACAAAAGCGCGACTTACGCTACTTGATCATATTTAACGTGAGGAATATATCCCGACTGGATATATTTATTTGAAGTGGTTGTTTCACTTCAGTGCATAGTTATAAGGGCCTTTAATTGTACCGGCAATTGCCAGGGGACGAAAAAAAGCCTAATAACCTCAGTTGCCTCCCAAAACAATGATCAGTACGTAACGAAGGACAACATCCCAGGGAAATCTGCTAAGTCCCCAAAAATGTACAGTTCGAGTAAACACCAGGGAATCCACGCTCGCAATTAATTTGTAACGTCTTGGGACTGACTTACAACAACCCAAATGCGTAATAAACAATTGTATACATTTGGTTTATTGTTAGGAAAACGACTAACAATTATTAAATAATTGACAGATATTAATGCATAATATAATACTAACTACAAAGGGTAAGTAAGGTAAATCACACTTGTTATCCCCGAAGAGGTAGGCAAAGTAAAAAAGTCAAAGTTAATCACATTGTTAGGTTAATATAATTTAGGTACAATTATTGTTTTTTTTTAGTCGGTGTCAGCCAAGGAAACACTACAATATACCTTGCAATACTAATACGAGAATACTTTAAGATAACTTTTAATTTACCTATCTCCCCTACCTATATTGGCTGACACCGATTCCAAAAAAACAAAAAAAAATACCTACATTATATTATAATCGTAACAATTTGATTGACTTTGACTAAGAATTAAGTCGGCTGGACTCACGTGCGTTTTTCGGGATGGCCCGACTAGTTTCGGACCTATACGAGGTCCTTCCTCTTGAGCTCCCGCCGATTGCAGCGAGGTCGCGGCGGAGACTTTAACTAATTATTTTGTTACTTTTTAAAGCATATTAATTTATTTAGAAACAGTTTTTTTTGAAGTTGGTTTTTTCTTTTGTTATTTTTTTCTTTTAAATATAGAAATAGTATTTTACCAGAAAGATTGATTAATGTAGAATGTTGGATCTGAGGTATATACACATAGCGTATATACACATAGCGATATTTAGCAATAAGTTTTCTCCACCTACTCCGTGAAAGACCTGGCGTGATGATATAATTGGAAGTTATTTCATAGGTATATAACACATTTAATAGTTACGTATTCTGAGCAACAATCATAACTTTTAATCATTATATTTCTCAGAAAACCCTGAATAGTTAGAGGAACGAGCTCTGAATTGACAAGTAGGCGTGTAATGATGTAATGGGGGCCGGAGAGCCCGCGTAATGCTCCAGTTGCTGCACAGAGCAGCCTAACCTTTTTTATACGTAACCGTATTCCATAATGCCTTTAAATGTTTCAAACAGTTAAACTGCCAGCTATTAAATTGTCATCACAGTTGTTTGAGATTCTTCAATGAAATACCACGAATGTGAAATGTTCTCAGCGTGACATTGTATTTACCGAATCGTTTAGATTAAAATTAACACTGTTGTACTAGTACCTACATAGAAAAGGTATTTTCAAAGCACGTTTCGATTTTAATCATTATCATCAACTTGTTTTTGTTGGACATGGACTGGACGTAGACCTCTTCAATAGCACGCCACTGAGCTCGATATTCCGCTCTTCGCATCCAACCTCTGCCAGGCACTTTGCGTATATCGTCACTCCACCAACTGGAGGGCGTCTTACGCTACGTATGCCGAGCCGCGGTCTCCACTCCAGAACACGTCTTATACTCCAATGGTTATCGGTTTCGCGACATATGTGATCAGCCCCTTTCCACTTCAGATTGCTAATAATTTTGGGCTGTGTCTATAACTTTGGTCATTTAATAACTAACTAAATGTACGTTTAGCACATTATTATAGTATTAACAACACTTTGTACCCTTTGTATTGAAAACGTTAGCAACAAAACCCAAGCGTCTGTCCCGCTATGGGCGATAACCTCTACTTAAGTACCAAAGGAATTCTCAAGTTTAGGGTCTTCAAGTGTTTGCATTGTCCATAACACCTTCCTATTAATCGTCGGTTATTATTATTGGTATTATTCGCTTTCTATAGTAATTGTTACAAATTACTTTTCACTGGGCGTATATCAGTACATAACGGTTATAACATCCATATAGTTTGAATACATGGTTTGAAGGGGCGGTTATACCTTTGTCCCTTTTGTTTATTTGCCTATGATAGCATTTCAGCATCAGCAATGGTTGACCGATCAATATGGTAGCTCAAGGTCCTTCACCGTAACAAAAGTAATAGCGGGCGAATGAAAAAATAAACATAGCGTAAGTCGTACCTAATATGTCGACCTTTTGAAGGTCTCAGGAACCGTTTCATCGCCCACTGTTCGAGACGGATCTCCTGTCGAATCGTGGAGGGTAAGCCAAAGTCAGCCACGCTACCCAACTGCGGGTTGCCAGTATACAGGCGCCTTAGAGAAGCAGGCTATGATAACTTATAGTACAGCGCTTTCGATGGAACACAACAAACATTGCTAAGTATCATACAGTTCCGCATAACAATACTTATATTATCACACTAAAAGTTCATACAAGCTCCAATCGCCGTGTGTACGCGGCTTTCGGAAGATAGAACCTCGCTTCCGTTCATAAGCACAGCATTCCGGATTAGCGCGCGCCGTGTACAGCGGTTGCCGGAGATGGCACGCGGCGACTAGCGCCATCGGTCGGAATGGCTTTAGTTCGTATTGTTCGCTTAACCGTTGTTCGATAGTATCGTTAACTTGCCCTTACTTAAGTATTATTACTCTTGTTATACTACAACATAACAGCACGCTTGTATTTCCCCAGAAGGGTGCCCAGAGGAGTGAGTACTCTAACTTTTAAAACAGTTATAAGCCCCATGGAAACGGGAGCGACCTTACTACACAAATTTCCGTGTTACCATCGGGGATTTCAAGTTAGAAAAACCCAATAACACTTTGCTCAGCCTGGGAATCGAACTCAATCCGTTATGCGCTACAGTCGCGCTACAACCACTAGACCAACGGAGCAAATCCACATTACATAACATAACACAATATATTTTATTGCACACTTAAACACGAAAAACAATTATACCTACATAAAACACAAGTGGCATGCAATAGGCAGGCGCTGGTCGCTAAGGAATAATTTTACTTAATGTCGTTATCGTCCGGTCAAGTCCCTGGCGGAATAGGCAGAAAGCACCGTATGGTACCTCTCTACCCTCACATACCTGACGCGTTCCTTCCACATTCTGGTTCACGAGCATTTTATTAGTGTAAACATACTCAAGGCTACAACTTTTAAATATTTTTACCTTTATTTGCCATGTACATTATAGACACAAGACCTACAATGAGCTATTACGTGTTCTCATTATCGAACCAAAGCCACACTGCACCATAGCAAATGTCAAACTCATTAGGTTCTTTAAAGCTTGTGAAGTGTAGCTATGGCTTTAATCACTTTCATAGTGAGAAAAGTGCCGTATGCAATCATGAATCAGTCAGTTTGAGTGGTTTAACCAAATTACGAGTACCTTACCACATGCATATATTTCAGACGAATACTGCACCCAAATATTTTAATCATATTAAAGCGAAATCTCGACCACTCCTGTAATAAAATCCGAAATGATTCATTCCCCGCAGAATTCCAACCGCATATCAGTTGCGAAATATTCGAGAATATTCCAGATTATTCTCGAACATTCTCGAAACCGAGCTGTCTTGTGTACGTCTGTGATATCGCGGCCGGGAGTGTCGCACGGTTGCTGAATAAAACAAATCTGTCTTCACAGCGTTTAGCTCTTATTTCCATCTGTTTCTCGGCTATTTTCTGTTTATTGTGCGCTAGAAAACTTTGAGCACTAGGCGAAATTCGTTTTAATGTACCGTTTCGACATGTGAAGTTATTTAAATTAGAACTGTCGTCTACCATGATAGTTCAATTGTTTGTATAATACATACAGAGGGCATGGGAAATGACAAAAAAATTACAAAGTATACAGATATACAATGGGAATGTTGATAAATGCATATCCTGAAATGCGGTAAATTTGTCAGTTTGTAAATTCAAGAAATTCGTTAATCTTCGATTATGTCAAAAAGCCTAATACTCAGTTGCAGATTACATGCAAGACATTGTTTGACGTTTGGAAATGAGTTGTTACTTGTTATACATAGTTCTAAAGCTTAAAATTATAATTTGTATTTCAACATAAGTGCTTATTTAAAAAGATGCAGCAACACATTTATGGAGTTTCTTTCGTCGCTTCTTCCCCATAGCGAGGCCTCTTCGGAAGTAGTGGTAGTTTCATATTGACTTAAAAAAATGTGTTCTAATGAACCAATTTTGAATAAATTATATTTGAATTTGAAGGAGACGAGAACTCGCCTGCGTTTACCAGGTATGTAAGATATCAGTTATGGGGGGTGTCAGAAGTCTCTAAAACCGGTGGGGGGAAATAATAAGATTGATGAAAGTAAAAAAATCGTGCCATATTTGTAAGGATCTGTAAGAGATATTCGGTACTCGATGTTACAATAATAATTATCGTATAGAGTTGGCTAACATCGTGATCCCGTGGCTCGGAGGTTCAACTATTTCATCCGGGCACATTCTTGCTACTCATCTGGTAAGCGACAACTATTTGCGGGTTCCCTCGCGCCCGGTCACGAAGAGTACTGACAGATTACATTCTCTGACGCTTAATTTACATAGCGGTGAATAACATACGTAGTTGATAAATTATACATTTAATGAAAGTGGTAAATGCTCATGTAGTCATAGTATCCAAACTTAGTAGACACTCCTCTGCCAACCTCTTCGGGGATTAGAGGCTTAATGTTACGTTTAGATTTAAAGGCTGGAGTACACAGAGCCGTCATAAAAGGACCTCTCGATCGGCAGTCGCGTTTGTAAGCACTCGAAAAACGAGGCGATCGAATCTACGGGCAATAGTTCAGCGGATACAGTTTACCTTCCAATAATTTGGTAATACATATAACTTATGAAAGCAATGATAGCTGGACAATAGCGCTTGACTGGTAAATAATGCCAATAATGAATAATAAATTCCTTAGAAGTTTATGTTACTGATAATTACACAACAATACAATGAGGCTTTCTCCACATAGAGCCAAATGATTCCAAACTAAGCAGAGCCTGGGTTACGGTAAACAGACAGCTGACAAACTACACAGTGCACATATGGATATACTTTGATCATCATCGTCGTCAGCTGTCCACTGCTGAGAGGTTTTCGCTCACAAGCCCCACGCTGGGATTGCGGCTTGGGGATATTATTCGTATGTATTGTCACACAAAAGGCCAGTCAAATGTTAATGTTTCGTAAACTGAAATATTTTTCAGATGTCGTCTTTGTTCATACATATTTACTGAACGTCTCGTGTCGTATCGCAGACGCTCGGGCGCACCGCCATTACGTGCAGGCAGCAGTTTGTTCTGCTGATCAAAGCGCCTCGCACGAGCCGGGGTTTATTCTCTTCTAGTCAATTACTCGATTTGCTGAGAAATTGTTCGCGACACACAGCTAATATGTTGGGCCAGCTTGAGCTCAAACAGAAATGTTTGTTTAAACTGCTCTTTTTATCCGATAGTCAAAGATCTCAATTGTTTAGTCGGGAGTTGTGAGTTCAAAATAGAAATAATATTTATATGACGAGCTTAAGTATAGGTACGCATGTTTTGTCCTGTATGACCGTAATGTTACGTGTGTAATAATATATTTAAAAATATGTAAATACATACATATACCTACATTATGACGCCGCGTGTGACAATAACTGGAACCATGATTAATGCCATAGAGATAATTAGTATTATGTTGCGTAGCACTGAAATAATCCAATAACTGAATACCGCGTCGACACCTCCGAGACTTCGTACTTTGAACTTACTGTTACTGTATCTTGTTAACAAACTTGTTGTTCAGTAACTAACAACGTTATTTCCAAGAGTAACCCAGATCATCGGCTGCTTTGTGGTTGATTTGTAAATAACAAGCCAGATACAACCGAAGTTTGAATATGAAGTCGCTAGCAGTGATAATGTTGTCATCGTCAAACCTTTTACCCTTTCACTGTTGATTACTGGTCTCCTCTCAATATGAGTGTTAAGGCTAAGTCTACCACGTTGGTCAAATGCGGCAAGGTGGTCAAATTCAGAGGCTTCAGTGAACATTATGGAGACCCTAAGGTTAAGGTAAGACATGTTATGAGTTTTTATTGTGTTGTTGCACCAAATTATGATCTCACAAACGCACCTTTTTGTAAAGAGTAACGCCCCAGAATTTAAACCTAGGACACCTGGACATAGGTGTAAAAACTAAAGTACTAAGCTATCAATGCTTCATAATTTCGTTACACGGTAATTGTTAAATTTTCCGGGGAGCCATCAACGGTTAAAACTTCCCACAGATGTGTTGTCACTAACCCGTATTTGAGGCCGGCCGCACTGTTTCAGTCGTGTGATGCGACCCTCGCTCAGTGGCGAGCGGAGGCAAGTTAATTAACCGTAGCGATAATTATACAATTGTATACACTACTCGTATAGTTGACCGGCCTGTTGGTCCATTGGTTACTGAAACTGACAGCTGAACCGGGGCCGTGGCTTCGATCAGCAACCGTAATAAATTGTATGTATGTTGAGCACGATTACGTCTAGGTGTAACAAAAGTATCTTTACTTGTTTATATTTATAAGTATGCATGTAGTTTATTAGCCCCCTGAACACCATAGACCAGCTCTGCTTACTTCGGTATCAGATGGTCGTAGTTTACGACGTACAAACTATATATGTATTTGCTATTAATATTATTATTTGTTTATAGTTCAACAAACTAAGCGACCGTACGTCAGAAAGCCGAAGAATTGTTAAGCGCAGAAAACAGTGCGATACTCGCGAGTCGCGAGGCGATGAGCAGTGAATTATGTATAAATAATACAAGTATGCAGACGGGCGCTTATTGCGTAATGGACGCGAGTGCGATAGCTTAGCGTACATTATATCGTACACTTTGAAAACAGGAGCATTTTATTCTCCTTCGATTTTATTTGGTTCGAATTTTCATGTCGTGTTCATGTGTTCAAACTGATATTGCTTGGATAAATAAACGACTGCATTTTTTCATAATCATCATTATAGATTATTTTAACATTCCATTCCACACGGGCCCTTTTATATTACCCGTTTCCTATGTAAAACTCTCTTCATATGTAAAACGTGAATTTAATTCTATTGACATTGGTAATAAATGTGTGCAAAATTTGCGTACAGTTTGGGGTTTGTTCAAAATAATTCCAATGATTTTTTCAGCGGTTAACGGATACAAAATCGTGACCGGGCTCGGATTTCAGCGGCCATATTGAAATGTAACGGGTCTGTCAAATGTAACTTAATTGAATCACACGTGGCGCTGAAAGCCATTGAAATAGAATGCATTGAATTTTTTACAACGTTCAAATTGAGTAGATTTATCTTTCAATTCATCTAATTGTAAATCATTTATATTTGAAAATACAATTGTATTTTCAAATTAGATCCGACAGTAACCGATGGGGCATCAGTAGTCTCCAAAACCGGCGTTCGTGTGTGAAGAGAGTGGTGAATGCAGAAGAAGCACGTCAGGGTTGTAACGATATTCGGCACTCAAAGCTCGAAGTCTGGATATGTGCTCGGTGTATTGCAATAGACTCAACACCAATTCCATAGCGGGACGTAAAATTAACTGGTAAAACATGGGCCTGCATTAATTACACTCCTCTGGCTAACTCTTCGGGGATTGCAAGCGTGATGTTACGTAATAACAATGTACTTAAAGCAGTAACATTAAGTCTCCTTTCTCACCAAAAGTAGCAGTTATGACCCTGTAGTAAGCTGTATAAACAAAGCACACATCTCTACACAGAGAACAACCGTCGATACCGTCTCGGCCGTGGCTGGCGGCGCGGGCGAGGTGCGGCGGTGGACAGCCGGACTACTCGCTCGTACAGGGACCTGGCGGGAATGGCGGCCGACTGAGAGCACGTGGGTGTAACAAAGTTTCCTTACAGTTAGTACTTCCGTACATAGGGAAAGCGTCTCGGGTGACACCATGGTCAGCAATGGCCCGAGATAGGCCGATTATGATAATGACTTATGTACGTCGAGACAGCGTTCATTCTATCGATACCAACTAATTGGATTACAATAAACCATTTACCAAATTATTCTGTATATAAGCTATACCAAGTCTCATATTTAAAAAGGGGTATAAAGATTTCTCTTTACTTATTAATGAATGGAATATTAAAAACAAAATATTTACTTAAATGAGTCAATTTCATCGGTTTCATTCTAAGTGATCGAGTTGTGTAATATTGTGACAATATAATTTCAATATGACTGACAGATCTATTAAGAGACCTTGAAGTTGATTGGCTCATGCATAAACTATAGCTGTAATGTTCAAACTTTTAAATCTTTCAATTATAAACGCATTTTATAAATAAATAGAGATTTTCAGGGCTTTCATAAGTTAACCAAATATTTACTTTCGCCGTAACCGAAAATTAATCAAACAATCCTATTTGATATTGAACGAAGTTGTCATGTATGTAGGTAGTTTTCATCTGAAATGGCTAAATAATAATTTGTGCGCATTGTTCAAAGACAACTTCTTACTTGGTTTTTGGAGTATGCCACATACCATGTGCTATTATAGGGCTTTTTTTTGTTTATTGGGGGGGAACGTTCAAAAGATACCCGGTACCCTGGAAGAGATACTGGGTTATGAGAGACTTTTTCCGCATTAAAACCCCCTCGGTGGCCTTCTTAGTGCCGATAAAAGGACTCTGGAATCTCCAGCGAAACATGCCAGTGCGCTCCTAGCGCAGCGGCTCTGCGGGCCCTTCTGTGAGAGAGACGTCTACCTCTTCGGGCATTACAGGTGTGACGTACCGTTTTACGTTTTATGATTAATTTTGAAAGATTTTGTAAATTTTCGCTACTATTGTAACTATTAATATGTACTAAAGAGACGGAAACCAATTGCATTAAAATAAGTAGCGTGAAAAAAATAGACAGCTGGCTCAACAAATTCGGGATAGAAGTGGGTACGTTCCGCGGATACACGGAACTACTCGCGGAACTTTAGCCCAAGGACACGGGAAAAATAAATGTAACAATACCGGCTATTGTTAGTTGTGTAACATTACGTGTATGTCAGTGTCAGGTCGTTCGTTCCACTGGCTTTACTTTTTAAAATTAAGTCATAGTAAATGAATGAGATAATTGTATATAGTTTCAATAATTATTATAAGTTGGTATATATTTATTTCCAATGATCCAATCAGTAGCATTCCTTAGTACGCTCCTGCGATGTTTGAATTGCAATGATCTCTCATTGATCAAACGATTTCTTCAGGCACTACATAAAAATTTGTGTTATTTAAAACTAGTATGTATATAATATTAGCATGGAACAAATTAAAACTACTTTTTTTTTTAACTGAAAAATTCTGTATAATATATTATATATGTATATTTAACTACTGACTGGAATGAATTCAGACACAACGTATTCTAGAACAAGAAATGCTTCCGTACTACTTATACTACAATAACGTCACATGTCCATGAAACATCGACTATAATAGAATCCTTTTCTCTCGACTTATGAATGCATACACAAATTTCTATAGCTATACATTTTTATTTTTATTTTAAACACCTACTTCACTGTCAACATCTATTACCTACGAATCGCGACTAATTTAAAAGCAATATTTTTGTATCACGTTATTGAAAACGTATGACCATCTATTTATAAACCACACCCTTTGGTTTTAGGTTCAGATACATAAATAAAAGTATACCCAACCCAATACATCGACGGACAAGGGTCAGCCATCAAGCGTAC
The DNA here is from genome assembly GCA_018244755.1 of Jemadia pseudognetus. NCBI lineage: Eukaryota > Metazoa > Arthropoda > Insecta > Lepidoptera > Hesperiidae > Jemadia > Jemadia pseudognetus. Next base: position 12,579 of record DWTO01000344.1, read on the forward strand.
CCGGGACCGTGCGATTTGTTAGCGCCGTTGTACCCTACCTGCTGCCCGCATTTTTATACGGTAAAGATGTTTTATTACTTCACACCTCTCTCTCTTATTGTACAACATTCAAAGAATTATTGGCCGCATATTAATTTAGAGAATTTAATTTACCCTCCATTTTAGGAAATTAAGAGTAAAAAAATATGGAATGAATGAATGAATCCAATAGCTTTAGTGATAGTTTTCTCTTACAATCATTGTCAGTGACCGTTCAGTATGCGTTTTTTATACTTGAGGCGATAAACAGGCACAGCTTTATGAGGTACTGCAGCGATAAAGAAAACTGTTCTTTGTCTTATATCTGTCCATTATAGTCCACTACAGGCCATGGCAGGACACAGGCCTCCCCTTGAGGGTTACGTCCACAATCTCCACGCAGGGCATGCGGCATAGGGACCGCAGAGCACAGCCTCTCGCAACGCCTACGTCGTGCACATCCTACTACACCGAAATCCAAAAGGCAAGAAATACTGTTTAGCGGCAAAACCGAGTGCAGTAATGTGGATTAAATTATCAAATCGCAGAAATAAAGCAGCCATTTGGCTACAATTCAACATTATTATCACGCTTCACATATGGCGTTTCTTTACGGAAGACCATTCCAAACTCGTAAAATAATTTATCTATCTGTACAAGTGGATAAGGAACAAAAAATACCCTTGTTAGAAACAGAACGAACTCACTGGCAAGATACCGTTGGATGCTAGTGAGACAGGAGATTAAGTAGCGATCCGATACTGGGTCCAATGACGGGTCTCTGAGATCGCGCGTTTGCACTTAATAGTGGTCGTTTGTGGGTTAGGGGTCGCATCGACCTGTACGTTTTAGTGTTAGCATTAGCAAATTTGAGCATATTTATGATTCACATATGGAGTTAATAACACGAAAATGCTATTTTTGCATTAAAATAAAAGGTATTAAAAGCAATGCTTAAGTCTCATAAACATTTTAATATTATTTTGTTTATTATAAAACGTAACCTAACACCTGTAATCCCCAAAGAAGTAGCCAGATGAGTGTAGCACACTTCCACGTTTTACCAGTCCACTGTGGAATAGGCGAGTCTATGGCCATACACCGGGCACATAACTAGACTATTGTATTGTTCCTTGTACATAATAATGTCGATTCTAACCGGAGACAAATGAACTAACATTATTCTAATCAGTATGAGATTGTTCCTTATGTGGGTATTGTTATCGTGCAATTCACCATCTGCCTAGTTACCATAGTACAGACTGTCGCGTGTAGGATTTATATTTCAAGACATTCGTTAATCATTTTTAAACCATTTCAGTTCCATGAACGACTGTTCCGTAGCACAGATCTCTCTACGAGGCTAGCTATCGAGCAGTACATAATCCAAAGCCACAATAGTCCCGTTTCCCGTTGAATAATTCCTTGCCATTCATCCTGGCTGCAATCAAATGATTTACGGCTCCTTGGCGCGGGCGGCTCCCGCCGCTACGGGCGACGATGGATGGACCGCATTTGTAAACATTGCAGCGCTGGACCGGATTATGTTGTTTCGGTCAGCAGCAGTTCAGCTGTACCGCATAATGATAATCGTTTATGTATTTACATTTATACATACGATATACATGCACCAGACAATTGTCGATGGACGCTGGCGCCGAGACAGGCAGCGACTCACATGTCTGGCTGGTAGCGGACTCTGAACTGTCCGCGTCCGCGAGCTCAGCGCGTGTTTATACAGAGTGAGGAATGTGGAAGAAGCACGTCAGGTTTGTATGGGTTGAGATATTTAGCACTCCGTGTTCTCTGCTTACTTCTTAAAGAAACTGGCGTGATGATATGACAGTAAAGAATAATAATTATTGTTATTATTGTGAGCTGCATGAACGGATCCTCCAAGAGCGGCGACTCCGTCTGATCAGGTACGAACATACACCGCCGAGCGCACCCTGGCCGTTGAGACTAGTCCTTTCACCACGACCACTGATCACCCACGATCAGCTATCGACTCGACGACGAAGAATATAATTATTGTCATTAATGTACTAAAAGAAGTATTTTTCCTCCGTCGTTTTTCTTCTGATGTATCATAGTCTAAGCCTCTGGAACGTTCAAAGCTTATGAATATGAATGTAGAAGTAAGTTTTCCTGCAGTTTACCTAACACAAAATGGTCAATGATGTCCGTAAATCTACAACAAAATTAGAATAACAAATAGATTCAGCAAAATAAAGTTACATGTTAGTATTATATGCTTCTTAAGTACCCATTATACATAGTTTGGGAAGGTACTCTTACCATTATCAATGGAGGGGTTAAATGAACTAAAATATGTACATCAGCTCGTATAAATGAAAATTTTGTAGAAAACTAGGACGAGATGCATTACAAAAAGCACAGATTTTTTTAATTGCAATGAAAAAAGAACAAGTTCTACCTGTTAACGGTTTAGTTGTCGCCGGTGGCGGGCTCCTTCATCGTAGTTCTTATGTCACAACCCGTTATAACGTGAATAAATAATATTTGGGTGAGAGGAAATTATTAGCTCTGCTATATTTAACTTATTTCTTTAGTAGCTTATTTTAAAATATGCTAATACTTAATCCAGTGTCATACCGTATTGTTAAAGCACATTGAATTGCGATAATTACATACTACAATCGAAATGTTATTTAATATCCTGGATTGAAGCCGGACCCAGGACCGACCACCAGCCTCAGTAATATTGTTCACTGTTCCACGGTTTCTTCTGCATCATTTGCATGTAACATATTTAAATACTAAACAAATAGTAGTCAAACTGAAACAATAAATGTCTTTATTTCGCGACAAAAAAGCGTCGCGACTGAATTTAGGGCCGTCTACATGGGAATTCATTGAGATTATATCAGAATTTACGACCAATATATCCGGACGAGGTCCATCGGTGATTTAGTGGAGGCCGAAATTGGTGCATAAGTTAGCACGGCGCAATGGACGTGGACATGCGACGCGTCCGATGTGAATTGGGTGAAATGCTAACAGTTTTCTTTGCGCCGCTGTAATGGGACAGGTATTTCAATATTGAAATAGAATTTTATTAACAATGAATTATGTCGATTTCTTTTCAATCAATCATTTGTTCCCATGACTATGTTGATACGAACGCCATTAAATAGTGAACAAATAAAAAATATTAATCGAACAACATTGGAAGGTGATGTAGGCATCTATCTATATTTTACTCGTTATATTATACTCATATTATCACGCCAGGTCTCTTAAGGAGTAAACAGGGAACGTCGACTACTAAATACCTATCGATGCTGACAAACCTGACACGCTTCTTCAATACAGATACATATAAACTTAGGTAGGTAAGTCACATTTACTTCACATAATAATTATAAACGTTCAAAACGATAATTCACTAAACAGCTATTCCTTATAGAGCTAGATCTAGGTCTCCGATCCCTAGCTCGACGTTAATGGAGCGCTGGTCCGGGAAGCAGGTGCGTCCCGACCACGTCCGGAATAAATTGTTTTTGTTTGCGATTGCACTGTTCCGAATGTAGGGGGCGTCGCTGCGCTGCGCAGTAAGTAATTGCAAGTTCCTCAGACATTCGGAATAATTCCAACGTTTTAATTTGTATATAAAAACAGTATTAACTAATGCACATGTGTATTGTGTTTGAATTCGAACAATCATTGATTTTAACACTAAGACAAGAGCCTCTTTTACCCTAGGCAACAGTTCGCCAGCCTCGGATGTTGCACATGTCTGTAGAAAGCCTTCCGCCTGTCTGCCTCGCCTTTTAATGTCATTAAACATTCAATGGCGCCTGTAATCTCCCAAGAAGTAGGCAGAACAATGTAGTATAATCTCACGGTTCACCGGTTACGCTTACGTCCCACTATGGAATAGCTGGTGAGCCTATTGTCGTACATTGGGTACATAGATACATATCTACACTCCGAACCACTAGTAGAAAATCTAAGTAATAAAAATCCAAAGGTGCCCGAGCCAAGATTTGAACCAGGACCCACCGATGGGCAGTCGCGCCTGCAACCAACACGTCCGACGAGGCCATCGAGTAATATTCGAAAAGATATTTACGTATCGCTATTAAAATTTACGTTGATGAAACGTATTATTCAAAAGGGTACAATAACTGTACATAGATCCGTAAGATATTTTTACATCAAAATTATATAATTTTTTTATTATTTATACTTTTTGTGTTAATTTTATTTTGTATGTACCTATTTATCAGTTAGATATTAAAATTGAAGTTCGTGGTATACCTGTGATAGCCAAGTCATTTAGATTCGGTTTGCCACTCTTGGGATCAAATCGGATGTTGAACTGTTGACTTGTGCTCACGACTATCACAAGAGAGTTCGCGAGACATCCTGTCAAAGGCGCGAGGTGTGTCCACCTGCAGCTGGCCAGCGCGAGCGTGGCGAACTATGGCCTTGCCCTTCTTACTCCGAGAAAAAACCCGCGGACATGCGATAACATGCTACCTTCTGATTATTACACAAATTCGGTATAAATCTTACCCTGACTTCTACAAATGGACTCTTTGAATTTCGTTGACTTACCTGTAACAGAAATGTTACAGTTAAATATTGTGTACATGACTCGCCTGACTCTTATGTCCATGTGACTACCATTTGTAAATTGGGAGGGCAGTAGGTACGTTAAAAAAATTATGGTATCAAATAATTATTTTTAAACGTTTGGTCGCCTTGTTAAAAATGTTAGTAATAAAAAATTATTACGAATACTTTCAACTAATATTGAAAATATTACTAATAGTAGGTTGGGGAGTTAAGGACGAAAACTCCCAAAAAGATTACAAGATAATTAATTAGGACTGAATAATCTAATATCTCATCTAATCTTTCCACAGATAACGAGAGATCCGGGAAGCAGGAGATAAGTTGAGAACGATAAAGAAAGAAATGTAAAGTACAAAAGACAGTTACACAAACAGTTCCGGCTGGAGGAGTACCAAGGAAATACCTCGCGCCTAATATCTTAATGTTGTCGCTAGTGATGACCGTGTCGATGTTATAACATCGATGTATGGTACAATATTGACCGACTGTTATTGATTTCGATTATAACATGTTCCATAAATCTTGCACCAGTTACATTTTATTGCTAAAATGTTACACATGGCTGAAATAAAACTTGATTTTGCATAACAGACATATTTTTGTATATTCAGAATTTTATTAAAATCGGGGTTTGGTAGTTATTTATTTTTATTATTGCCAAAACATTAAAATAAAACCAATTACTTTTTTATCTCCCAATAATAATAATTAATAGGGAAGTTAACCAAACATTTCGTGCATGTTCCACTCATAATGTCACAAGTAATTTGGACAATTTCTGTATTTTGAAACTAAAGAGACAAGTTTCATTTTTCCCGGTTTTCAGTTCCAGTTTAAAACTACAGTAATAATTTATATCAACGCAGTAATCTGTATGCAGTCATTTTTCGCAGCGGCACATAAAAGTAATGTGCTTTTATTTGACCAGTTATCGAGTACCGGCAGTCGACACGGCGATGCGTCACGACCGTTAGCGGTTTGCATTCACCGATTTATCGATAGTTGACGCAATTTAATGTCTGTGTGGTAACAGTGGCTGCACTGGTGTTATACACAAATCAAAATATCGTCATACAGTAAAGGTGTAAAATTTCATTTTTATGTACAAATGTTACTTAGCATTATTGTAATATTGGTGTGTAATTAGTGGTCGCCGCCATTAAAGCGGATGAATAAATGAAGCTGCGAAGTATATCATTACATGTACAAATAGGAACAGAGGAATCAGCGGAAGCTGGATCCCGGATGCCACGGACATGGCACAATGGCATTCACATGGGAAGGCCTATGTCCAGCAGTGAATTAAGGCAGATGACGATGAGGTAAACGGTATATTAAAATATTCAAATGATACGGAATAAAAACATTGACACGCCAAAAGACAAGTTCATCCACAACTTTAAAAAATGGACTTAAATTACAATATATCGAGATAAAGAACTACTCCCTACACTACCGCTCAGCTGGTCGCGATCAATTAGCCGATAAGCTTGTAGCCTCGCAGTAGGAATGCCGACGCGGCCGTGTCCAGCGGCCAGCTCCAGACCGCGGCACCTGTCTCAGTCACGACGAACGAGCGATTAAGGCGGAACGAAGAGACTGAGGATTTACCACAGTTCAGAGACATAACAGAAGTAACTTGTGTGAAGACTATTATCATCAGCCCGTCTAGATCCACTGCTGGACAAAAGCCTCCCCGAAGAGGTTCGAGATAACAGGTTTTAAAGACAGTAATAAGAATCGGTAAATATCAAGATGGTAATTTAATAATCAGGCATTTTATGTTCCGTTAATATTTCAGCGCGGGATTTCAGACCGCTTTGATTTATGTATGTATATGTTTCGCGATGTATATTGCGGGTATAAATACGTAATACACTAAAAAGTGGAACTAACTTTCGATATCGAAGCACAAACAGAATACGTCCCGTGTCAGGATACAGGGTGTCGTAAGAGGTGACGACTAGACCCGGCGCTGGCAGATGGATGACGCAGCCGGCCTGAGCGCGGCTACACACGACTACATGCCCTGACCGGCTAACATAGTAAAATGACCAATACTTATTATGGCTTCTAAATATTAACCCCAATAAGATACTATATTCCTAAGCCCTAAGCTCCAATAGGACGCTATATCTTTGCTCCAATAGGACCCTTTCATGATGTTTGACCGGTGGAAGTGGGACCCACGGCGCGCATCAGACGCGGGCAAGTCTTAATCCCGAAGTGCATCCGAATCTTTTACCCTATTGACTGCTTCTGTGTTATTTCGATCTGTAATTAGTTCGGCAGGGCTTCGTCCCGTTCAGCGGAGTGTAATGTTTATATCAGTCGTATTTACCGGGTGATAGAGTTTTGTAGCAGTTAGCTGCACACAAGAGACGAGGGACCACTTACTGTACGTCTCATGCGCAACTCTCATTACTCATTCTCTTATTCACGTGACTTCACAGTATTAACATACATTTTAGTCAATTTGATTTACGTAGTTTTCTACAAATAAAAACATTTTCCAAAATTTCTTTTCAATTGGGCTTATTCGTTATGAGTTTAAAAATTCCATTTAAGGACATATATGTCTTACGTACGTATCAATAATCATAAAATAAAAACGTCTTCTCTTTTTTTATCTCTCAGATAAGACTGCAACCTTAAGTCTGGTCTACAACTTTCCTTACTGAAAACAACTAGCCTCCGATCCACCGAAATGAAAAAGCGAGCAATTGATGACTCCATGACCTGAGTTGTGTACTTGGTCGGGTTTGTCGGTTAGTACACACATGTGTTAAAAAAGTTACACTGTATTTATACATAAAATTTGATAAAACAACCCACAAACTTTGGGCCGCAAATGTTACAAAATCACGTCTCTTCAAATTGCTTGTCAACTCCAAATCGCACAAAAGTTGACCTGCGTCGCTAATTTGTTTTTGGAACGTTGGTAAGTACCCGTTACATTAAATGTCGAGCGATAAATTAGGAAAGTAAAACAAAACATACCGTTAAGAACTGTAAAGATACTTCAGTGATTAAAGAGTATTGTACCGTATTATTGGCAACAACATAAATACATATATATCTTGGAGGAACATACGATTATGCAGCATTTGCACATCATTTCATCATCACAGAAATATTAATCCGGGTTGGGAATTGAATTGACAAGCCCTAACTCAGCAATAAGTTACAGCGCTCATTGGACTATCGACCGATCCACAAATAAGGGTAAGTTTAATAAAAAACGGAAATCCAACTCTTCTGTTCATTTTTACTCTGTACCTTTAAGAAATTTAACCCAAGACTTATTTTGACATGATACAATTTTTAACCAAACCAATAAATAAACGCTCCATTTAGTAAATTCTTTAAGAACGTCGACTGTAGCTTAAGCCCCGCGGATACCGGGCTTACCCGGATTAGTCACTATCCCGGATATACTTCCTCGCTCCGCACACCTAATATCCGTGTTTTATTTCCGCTTCCGTTTATCATTTAAAAGGTGGATTTTATTTTTGAAAACAAGTAAAAGAAGTTCAATTTATAGATATTTCATAAAATGTAGTTTTCCGATCGATTTCTCACAGTATTGTCAATATTTTTAACAATCAGACTGAAATTGTATCTACTTCCTAATGGCAATTCACAGGAATATTATGAATGGCAAAATATCTCCGCCAGTCTGTCGACATAGGTATCTGTTACTTTTCCAAACTAACATCTCAAACCACACTTTGTTAGACTTGAATACACACATCGTTCAGACTTTCCAGCCATATTGACGGATGCTCAGCGCATCACGCTAGCTACTGTACATACGAGTACCTACGCTGATAATCAAAAATTGGTCCTTTGAACCGGATTTAATATGGATATGAAGTACTGGAACAGGATTTCGGTATTAAGGCGCCATTATTTTCATATCTCCGCATTAAGATAATATTCTTACAGACTTACAGCCAAGTCGCGAAGTTACTGGAGCGAACCGCATAATACCGGATTACGTAGGGGATTACAACATGGGGTTCTTATTTCTCCTCGTATTCAGATGGCGAGTATACAAGATACCAAACACCATTAATGATTCGAAAACAAATTTTGCTATAATATTAAAACTTAAGCGTTGTTATACTCTCGACAGTTACTTGTTTATCTGATTGACTAATTATTTTGGACTTTTATGTTCTTTGATCCTTCGAGCCCGACATCTATGTTCAAATCTAGATAAAGTAAGATTTTAATATTCAAAAGTACATTATTAATGTCCGCAACATCATACTTGTAGCCCTTTAAAAGGTAGGAAGGGCTAGGCGGACAATACTTTCATATACACTCAAAAATGTGAACCTATTGCCCTACACCGGCACCACTCCACACTCAGAGCCACTACCAGAAATTTCTACTAGAGAATCTAAGTTACAAATATCCAATAGTCTCCGCCGACACGGAATTTGAAACGAGGACCTCGCGCTCTCTGTCACTCGAACAACAAGGAAGTAAGTAATATTAATATCTCCTTTTAAATAGTTCGATTCAATTCCATGCATAGTCCTTCTATGGTTTGAAGTTTGAACATCGCATGGGCGGATCGCTAGATCCCGGACTTAATTAAATGATAGTTGAAGTTTATGAATAATAACTCAACTTGCTTTTCATATTTAGTAACTTCTTTATTAAACACACGTTTATCGTGAATAAAAATACCTACCTTTACCCTATGACATTCCTTTAGAAGATAACTGATATTTCATTCCTATTGTGAAGTATTTCTTTTATTTGTTACGGAAAAAATTCATTCTCCACTTTTATTCATATAGACATTGATTCAGTTTCATGCAAATATTACGTTAGTAATAATTTCATTACAAATCAGTTAAATATTTATCTGCTGAGTGTATGGAGTATAATGAAGGGAGGTGAAATAAGGGATAAGTTTAAATAAATGTGGATTAATATTTAAAGCAAATTAATGTAAAAACTTCTCTATGACTTAATACGAACCATTGTATCTATATATTTTTCTCAATAAAAGGAGTACCTATATAAAATAATAATGAGCAGATCAGCCTGAACAAATATTTTAGTTTTTCTGAATTTTAATCTTATTTGATTAAAATAGAATACATTGAGAGCAGAGTGACGCGGCGGCTCTGTATACGCGGTAATTCTGATAATCCGAAGACTTCACTTTTAATAATCTTCTTCTATACTTATAATAAATCTGTAGAGAGATCAATTGTGTACATGAAATATATTTTCAAAACAACTATCAGGGGG
>DWTO01000345.1:0-22460 GCA_018244755.1 Jemadia pseudognetus
TACATATAATAATAATGATATTAAACACAAATTACCTATTGCCATACGAGCAAATTAATCGTTAAAATATCGATTAAACCAATCGGAACACAGACTTTCCAATACTCACAAATGCTTTTTTATTACTGGTATGCCAGGTAAAAGTTCTTATTAATTTATAATGTATGTACTATTCTCGATTGTAAGGATATTTAACAGATATTCTGCTCACTGCCTACCTCAAAAGAATGACTTGGAATGATTGTATAATAATAATAATTTCATCGTTGGAGGTGTAAAAATAAATTACATATGGAACATAGATATCTTAATAAATAACGCTCGCTGACCTTTCGACGTGTAGTTTTCTGGTTGTAGGTTCTCGAGATAAGCCCCAACGAGCAATTACCCACGCGATACCGACATACGCGTTATATTTACATACATACTGTGGATTTGTTTACTATTAATATATGTTTATAGTATATGTAGGTACAAATAGGTATTATGCCATGTGAATGAACTCATTACACGAGCTTTTTAACGTTTCAGATTTCAATTGTTTTAAATGATAGTATACCTTGATATAATAAGTATAAATATCATCCTCAACTTTATTTTTGTTCTACTACTGGCCTCGGGTCTCCTATCAGAATGAGAACCGCTAATATCATAGATCGCCACACTGGCTGAGTGCAAGTACGCAGTTATTATACGGTTTAAAGAATGTTATAGAGAACACGAAGGTGAATATCTTCACGATGCTTCCTCACCATCACAGCTAGTGATATTATTTATTTTTAAAAACCTTGATACAAATTAACTTAAATACCTACATCAGAAACAACTTTAAATAACACTAAACTTCATTGCCTTAAAGTTCATTCATTTTTCAAATGTTCGTGTACTTCTTATATTGATAGAGAATACTCCTACAGCTATCAATAGCAGCTCTGATCGATATTAAAATGAAAGGTTTGAAATAAACTATAACATAGTATATATGTATAGTACACATCTTACTAAATGTTCAAGTTCAGATATAATAACTATTAGAAGTGGCGTGACCCGAGATAACGGACAATGCCGACCGGCGATTTCCCTCGCGTGTCTGGGTATATCTCGATCTGTGGCCGGGACGATAATGACGTCTGTTTACGTAATTCGAATATGAATAGTCCGACAGTGGTTCAGAATAGTCTTTGATACGTGTAAAGGCCACCTATTTTAAAAATGTAGGACCGCTCAGCGAAGGAGCAGATCGCATTCACGCACAATTACCGGAAACACGTCGTTAAGCGCACGCTGTCTTGCAAGCGAACGTTTATTTATAAGAAAAGCTTTAACAAACACCGTCTTAAGACTTCACTGCTTACTATCTTAGCGCCAACGCCGACAATAGTGACCTAATAAATTTATCAGCAGGAAACGCGGAGCCCACGGCTGGATTGTCGTGGATCACACAAGCTAATCCCGTAACGCCAGCGCGTAACCGTACGAACGGGATACGACGAGATTCGTAACAGCCCTGACGGAATTCCTCTTATACAATCGTCTATAAAAATTAGCATTGTACTTTGCACAAATCTAGAGAAAAACGAATGCGGCCAGCACCGTGCGATTAATAGATGGTGGTACAGGCAGTTGCGCATAAAGCACACCTGTTGACCGTATTTGGTATGTCTGCACATGAATGAAGTATGCAAGAGCAGGTCGTGGTGGAGTATGGTAGCGTATCGTACTCGCCACGTGGGCCGCGGCGGGCGGCGCGCGGGCGGCGCGCGGCGGCGCGGGCGCATTCCGGCCGTGACGTCACGCCCACCCAGCGCGCCCGATATTCACCTCGCCCGCGCTGCCCGTACCCGAAACGCTCCAGCCGCATCTCCGCTCCGCTGACATTATTGTTGCTACGATTTATATATTCCAACCAAACAGAGTCTTGGCTAGTGGTTCACCGAACTGCACAATAATGAACGGTTTGAGAACACGTGATTGAAAATAAACTCTCAGGAATTTGCTCAAGTCACTAACGATGTTTTAATTGGAGGTGTCAGCTTCGCGTTACGTTTCAGAGACGGGCTGCGAGCGGGTCGGATGTGCCATTTGCGAACTACAATCGTAAATATTTCAACTTAGAGATTTTTAAAGCATAAAACGCTAATATGTAATTTAAAGCTTTCAATTTAAATAAACAGTGTAATTGAGAGTTGAAAAGTGATATTATTTATAAGACGCACGTCAGATGTGTAAGGGTAGAGATATTTGGTTTTCGGCGCGATCTACCTACTCTGTAAAGGACCTGGTGGAGGTGGGACGATATAATTATGTAACAATCCCAGTCACATACGATTCACAGGCAAAGCAATTTACTTATCAGTGAATTAATACATCAATTTAGTAATCCGTTAGAACTAGGTACATATATTGTTGACTGCATATTCTTGTAGGCGCATTAGCATCCGGTTTTAAGCGTAGCCGCCCCCTACACAATCTTCGGTTTTTCGGCTCAAAGACTTGGCTACATAAAATTTTATTAGCCAGTCTCCTTAATTGCCTAATTTATGGCTGAAATAAAAATACCAGAAGTCGAAAAGCGGTAAACGAGTTGTCGCTAATAAAATCAACACCCGAAGACAGCTCCGACCTCAATATACGACATTCGTTTGAGAAACAGCTCCATTCCTTTCCGTATTCTAAGATAACAAAATTAATAGGAATTCGATGTATTGAGAAAGGGATATTCTAAATTTATAAACGAACGTACAAAATACACAGTATATACAAAAAAAACTAGGTATATAGTCTATTGTTGAATCAAAGAGACAAAGACAATTAAAGAGAGATTGATGCAAATGTAATTGTTTCCTTGCTAAGGAGTAATTTAGAATTCCTTATTCATCATTGCGTTCTACTTCGTTCTTTGAATTTTAAAAGTGATAACGGCGATAAGCTATGCAAATGTTGAGAATGGTTTTTAAAATATTTTATCTACAGTAATATATGACAACAAAAATATATTAATATGCAACTGTTGTTACTCAACAGAAAAATTACACGTAGGTACAACTTTAACAGAAATACATGCAAACTATATGCGAAAAGGTTTCAATTTAAGAACTTTACGTTGCGAATGTACGGTTGATGTTTGACGCAAAGTAAACTAGTGATTGTAGGAACTTTTCGTTTCGAATGTACCGTTGATGTTTTCCACAAACGTAAACGAGCCAAGAGGGCGTCTTGCTCGCGTGTAACGCAACATTCGACACGAGACGATTGAGTTATTATTACGCAATTAGAAGAGCTCTGCGGGCTTCGGGGAGATTATAGAGGCATTAGACACAAAAAATTAAATTGCCGCGCGCGGCGTCGGTGCTTTAGTAGCCAAAAATAACAAATATCGAGTTAAATATAGCTTACTGCTTATAAACTGAGTTAACAATACTATGTTGTGACGTTGGTCACAACATTACGATATGGTATGAGAATTAAAGGTACAACGTAACTTCACGCCTGTAATCCCGGAAGAGGTAGGCAGAGGAATGCAGAACACTCCCACATTTCACCAGTTACGTTTACGTCCTATTATGGAATTTAAGGTACAATAAAGTAATAATAAACTTCCACGCGAAATACGCTGTAAAGTAAAATGTATGCAAGACATATACAGAGTTTCTGTTTGTAAATGTTTAACCTTTAAACAAAATAGACTCGGCATAGAAGATGAACTTACAGATACTAACATAAATGTTATAGCTAGCTACTTTGAATGTACCTACTTATCTACCTACTGTGTTCGATTTCACATTCAAAATCGCTAAATACATCGTAAAATATCCGCCGTATAGTTTCCAATAGTTATTCGGATGCAATAGGGTTATCAGATTGGAAACTTTCATAAGTTTTCGGCTACTTTTGTTCTTTTATCGAATTTTTTAATAACTTTCACCATTACACTCTTGCTTTGTATGGTAGAGATTTTTGAAGCCATTCCCCGTAACTATTAAATCGAATCGGTTATAAAATCTCGGCACTGCTTCGTTTACCTTATCTCCATAATGAAGCAAACTGGGAACCATTTAACAACCCTGTCCTCGAGGATTGCTCAGTGGCGCCACTGCTGCGCCGGCCCGCGGCCCGCCCGCGCCTGTCGTTAATCACAATCAACTAAGAAATTATTCCGACGTTTTAAATCTTTGATCTTATTAACTTATCCGCCGAAACGATTTCGGTAAATCATGTAAATCGATTACGAGGTCGAACACAAAATCGATATTGGTTAATTACACTGTTACGACTTTTATAGTTCGCTACTGTTTCTCTTACATGTGCATTTTAAGTATAAAGAAAATAACACTATTTTCTAATCGCTAATACCTAATTACTATTTTAAAAATTACAACAACCGATGATGAACGATGAACCGATGACATGAGTGCAATACATAAGTAATATGTACAAATGTTCCATTTGCCATTACAGGGTAACATCGAAGGTGGGAGAACTTCGCTGTGGATTCGAGCGTGGCTCCAGGAGCAACTCTTCATCTTGGGCTGCTTCCTGCAGGGTGACGCGGGAAAAGTACTTTTCGTCGCTATCCTTGTTCTCTCAACATTCTGCGTGGGACTCAAGTCCGCGCAGATCCATACAAGAGTCGAACAACTTTGGGTACAAGGTACGTTGAATATTTTGTGCATATTATGTACTTAGGGTATGCATAAGGGTCATAAGGAGTGAGTTTTATAAATTTTAAGTACCTATTATTGAAAATGTTTTGAGGAAACACACTGCAAAGAATACGTAACCATGTGATTCGGCATGTCCAAAGTTTAAAGGTAGAGTTTTTGCTTCGAAAATCAATTACGCACCAACATACCTACTTACCAGTTTCCAAGAAAGAAAGAAGCATTTAGGTACTCAGCGCTCGATCGGGAGTTCGGCCCATTATCGGTTACATACAATCTAAAACCCGTAAAAGTACATCATGATAAAGACATTGTGGCACATTGTGCATCCCGTAGAATACAAATGCAGCGGTCGCAGGCACGTCTGTGGGGCGGCCGCTTCCGTCTAGCAGCGGGACGTGCGCGGCATCGCACGCTAACAACACAAAAAGCCGCGGTGTATTAGAACCCTTATACGTTTAACATGGCGAATTTAAATTCGTCGATCAACATTTTATAATGCTTACAAGCGTCCGGTTCATGAATGTCACAATACTTATTGTATTATAAATTGATTCTTATTAAGTATAATATCGAACAATAAATGGCCAGAACATGTTAATAATTGCCCGCCAACTATTTTGTATACGATCCATGTGCGCGGACGTTTTGATAGGTTGCTGGGATAATAAAATATGTGCATAAATAATATTTAATTTGTGTTTAACGAAATTTATCTCACTTAATTTGAATTATGCTGTGCAAAATTTCTAATAAAAAATATAATTTGCTATAAATTTTTACAGTTCGAATTTGTTCGAAATTTGAAATCATTTTTTCACTATTTCTGGTGCCAAATGTTTTTTATAACTCCATGATATTAGATAGTTGTAACAAGTTTTTGGCGATATCCGCGAAACCGCGTTGGTTTTAATGAATGCCGTTTTATTGGCAATATAACACACACACACACACCTTTTTAAATTCACTTGCAGTGGGTGGTCTTATAAGTAGCGTTTCTATCGATATTCTCAATGTATATTCTGGTGGAATATTTGTTTTACTAAACCGGTATAATAAGGTAGAGGTGACTATAAATAATAACCGAAAGGTCTGAAGATTGCGTTGTGATATAAATCGAATAATTTAATGAACATATTAATACGTCGGGTCAAACATAACAAATAAGATTCGTTTAAGGATTGTAGATAATTATTTCATAATCATGATTGTTTTATTGGTACTATCAGGGCTCGAAGTTTTATTCTTTTTGACTAACTTTGTTTCTGTCTGTTTTTAATTTTGGTGTTTATAAAAACGTAGTTGCTACTGATTTTTAAAATCCTATACGATTATTTATGCTTAGGTACTAATTCTGTTATCCCGGAACTAGTGTTCTGGAAAGAGGATACCTATATAGGATATCCTATGCGGGTAACTTCCTTATGGAAAGAAGGACGTCGCAAAAAAATCCATCGAATCCTATAGAAAATAGGTGACCTAAATGACGTTATCAAACTGAATATTATTCCCTAAAATCAATTATTATGCTATAAACATCATGCTATAAACGATAATTATTGTTTAACGATTTAAATATTTTACATTTGTTATTCTAAATTTGAAATTGATTATTATCAAAACACCTAAACGAAGCGAAGTGCACTACGCCAGCCAGCGGATCGATTGAGTTTTGATTCGTTGAAAAGCAGTAAGCATTGTATATTTACGCGGCGAAGAAATCTACCGCAAGCGAACATAAAGCGAAACGGCGAAACACAATACGCACAACAAAAACTACGAACGAGACAGACGGAAGTGGACTTAGTGGTCGACTTTACTGACGCACCTGTTGCGAGCCCGCGCCCGCGCCGCCGCCGCCGCGCCGCGATGCAATCTTTTATTGAGTATTGCGATCAATCATTACATTGTAAACGATAAAAGTGAATGCACAATAAAATTACGTGAAGCTTTTTTACAAGCGCAAAAATTTTATCTGCATACACAGCTTTCCGTGAATACGTGCGTGTATAAGCGTGTGTCAGTAAGATATTTATATGGCGTTATATTTATATCTACTCTATAAATGGTATTGGGTCAATTGTGAATGAGAGATTATTTATTTTATAACATCTCGATGTCAATTTGTGGGCTACCTTCAGAGTAATATATGAAAAGGTCGCACAGACCCTTATCAGCGTACAAATCCGCCTCCGTCAAACAATGCCTGCCCGTGGACTGGAGTCGCCTTACAACTTAATTAGCTGGCCCGCGGCCGCCCGTAAATATCCCCACGTGAAATTACGACCAATAAAAGAAAAAAAAATGTATAACACATCTATTGAGTCACAAAAAAGTATTCAGTCGTCCGGCGCGTTCGTTTTGTACGGGGACCTCTCGCTGCGCGCCGAATAGTGCCGCATTGAACTTTTCTTACGACGACATTATTATGCTTTACTTCGTCTTAAACCAATATAGCTGAGATGAGAATAATCGAGGGGATTTATTGAATTTTATTTTATAAATTTACTTACATTTATTTTATAAATTTACGTACAGTCACAGTACAATATGTAGATATATGTATGTAGATATGCGTTTTATCTACGAAATTGATACTAATGTCATATTTTATATTTGTTTACTGTCGTCACCTGTCAAACCATTTAAATAGATGGTTTCTAGTGTGTTAATAAGTTAATCAGGTCTGTAGACAGGAATGAATTTAACAGTATAAAAATCATTAATATAAATCGAATGATATTACTGATCGTGCAAATATCAAAAACAATAGATAAATATGCTACCTGGCTAGTCGTGTATACTTAGAGCGCGGTCGCTCAGCCGCAAAGGACGCGGTTTGTTTATTCCGCCATCCATCTGTTGTCTACGCGGGCTAATTTGCATAGAGGGCTCTGTAGAGGGCGCGGGGCGAGGCCGGACCACACGGGCACCGCGCGGCGCGCGCGGGTGGCCACAACCACATGCGCGAGCGCACGTACCGCGCCCCGCGCGCCCCCTCCGCCCCCGCCGCCCCCTCCGCGACGTCATTCATTGTGATCGTCCGCGCTGATCGCTCGCTACCGCATCGAGTGGAAATGTCATTATCGGGGCGCACGCACAGAGAATGCAACACCGGCTCCGACAGTCGCGTCCCCTGTCATCAGCACACATTGGAATACTTAGTTATCATTCCGAGAATCGCCCGTTACCTTCAACTATACGTATACAAAGGCGATCTTCTTATAAATAGTATTGATAAGCCGGTCAGTTACGCTTCAAATACTTTAAAAGCCGCCGCCCGTCCGCGATATGGGGCGGCAAGTGTGAAAGCTTCATGAGCGTTTATTGTACGATAACCCCAGTTGACCTGTTTCTAAACGTTTTACCATAGCGATACTATTTAAGGGCATGAATATTGATTTCCGACAAAAATAAGTGAATGGTTTTTATGTCGTCACCGTAGTACGTATAAGAATTGTTGAAGTTTCATAATGCTTACAATATTTTTTTCGTAACGTTCGTAACGCAATACACGCCTGGAACAGCCTTAGAGAAATATTGGCATCGTAAATCGCGCCCACGGCTGGTAGGTGTTAAAATAGAGGCGCCTTGTGCGGCCACCGCTCGATTCCATTCCACTTGCTTTATGATAATCTTCAATATCCGGCATTACTGACGCCGGGTTATATTTAGCTCCGAACATATGAAAGGGCGATCCAACCCCTAAAGACGTACATTGTAACCTTTTCTCTTACAATAACGGCCCGCTCAAAGGTTTTTTCTAAAATTATATACCTAATATTCTAGTTATTTGTTGAATCTCCAATATTTCGAGGGTTAAGAATTTGAAGTACACTACGTAGTTTTTTCTACGTATTTAAGAAAAACAAATACACTAAGAGTACTTACTTACCCGCCCCTACACGATCAAAACTCTTAGAACGTCAATCACGTTTTTGGTTAAAACTTTTTTGTTGTATTTTAATTCATTTACATACAGAGTGTTCTGCGAAATCATGATGCCGGCATTAGCATTAGAACAATCTGTGGACAGACAGACAACTGAATCTCCTTCGGATTACTCCCCGCTGGGATTTAAAGGCGCGGACATTTTTCTTTCATAAATGTTTTATGCAAATCGAATGGGATTATATTTTACATGTTTATAGCCTTCGTCATCCATACAACTATGGATTAATTTTGGTGGATATTATTATTTTTACCGTTGATCAGACGTTTGTTTATTGTACAGGAATTGAAGGCTTATCATAGACGTGTCATAATACGAATTTCTTTTCCAATAGCATACGATTCTAAAAAATATACCTACTGGGACCATTTATGAACGGCAAATGTATAAAAAATATATTAATAGAATATTTGAACATCCCTTGCTTCGCTATATTATAAGGGAAATAAAATTACCGTATACGACAAATGAATACTTGCTTTGAAGGTGCTTTTACTGGTCATAATTCAATGAAATAGCGCAGCCTTGATGAAAGTGGACTGGGCACTAAAAGCATTTTCAAAATAAACAGTCGTGCGATGCTAAGTTACGACTATTCTTCGTTTAAAGTTCGCGTGACCTGACTTGACTTTACTGTGCGCTATAAATTAACGACCGAAATAAGTAGCATTCCTCGCATATGGAACGATACGAGGGCGTTTACTGCCGCGGCAGTCGCGCGCGCTGACAAGCAGCCACACCGCTGAAATCGGGGTAGGGCAAAGCCCTGAATAGCCAACGTTATTGGCTGGAGATTTTAAAACGACCGTTAAATCGCCTTTAAACTATGTACCGTGATGTTGCGTGTTCATGCTTGTATCAAAACGCTGTTTAAAATCACAACTACAGAATACATCCTAAAAATCGATACCTTTTTGCTAGCAACGCTCTTTATGACACAACAGTGTTTCCATCTAGGCGGTAGTGTTGCCAACTTGACTACCGAACTGTCATTCGCTGAGTAAGATTATTGTGTCACTACCCACATTTAAGTATGATCAAGTGGCTATTCTAGTTTTATACAATCCAAGCATCACATGACGCGAAGTTCATTCACGCCCGCGTTGTCGTAAAATTAACATTTATAAATCTTTTTCTGAATATGTACCAATTTTGTTTCCATTCAAATACTATAAGAATAGAACATTACTGTTTAGTAATTCCCACCGAAATATATATGGAACATCTATATATTATAAACAAATGTGATATACACGGAAATATTCCCTATCGTTAACTTTGATGTATTTAACTGATATAGGATTGTATAATACATATAGGTATCTATGATCGCTAACGGCATTGCATAACGATACGATATTTCATTTCTAACACCTCGCGAGCCTAATTCAGCGCAAAAAACACACCAAACCGGACCATAAATCAACGGAGCGGGTGTTAATTGGAACGAATCCTCGCGACGTCCGCTGATAACGTGCGGCTGGCTCGTTTGGGACGTGAAATGGAAAAAAAAACTCTTAATGCTTTTGCCGAATAAAAAATATTGCAGATACGATCGAACTGTGCGTCAACGGGACGTTTTGATGGCTATTCAGCGGATATGTTAATGTTGATGATATTTTTTATACGCCATACAAATGCACACTAAGACAATATAGGTGGAGACAATTTTACAATTATCAGAGGTCCGCTTTTGAATTTTCACTCGGTCTCTGGCAATAGGCTCATTTCCTATTCCATGGAACGTATGACTGGTGCATCGTACATTTGGGGACATACAGGCTTGATGTTATGTGATATTTTTGTTTATAAATACATGCACGCTACTATAATATAAGACATTTTCCACATATTTTCTTACATCATCTAATTAGATTCATTTTCGTTCATATTCAAAATAAAGTTATTTTAGTATAGTCAAATTGGTTCTTCTCGTTTGATATACAACGTCGTACCGGAACGTACGGCGAAGGCGGGCAATGAAGATGTGACAGGTGGCGATAAATCAAGTCGGATGTGTTAACGCCGCTAACTATCGTGTTGCCGCTCCGCCCCCCTAACAAACGTGTCGACGCTCCAATGTGTCTCACTTCGAATCGTGACCGCTGCAATTAGAATGTTTGTCGGTGCAATAATATAATTCGCTTAAAATTTTGCATCGACCATTTTGTTATACATCATCATTATCCGGTTAAAGTCCATCGCTGGGCGAGCTGCCCACCAAGCTGGGCATCCTGCCTATGGTCAGGGCATGTAGCTGTGTCAAGGTAGTCTGCTCTGTACCGCGATCAGCCCGTGCTTTAAACGTTACAAGAGAACTTATATCTGTAAATGTAAACACGGAAATTGCATAAAGTATAAGAAGTAAACTATAATAAATTCTGTACTTGTCTATATTCTCATTAGGTTACTCTGTGCCCTCTGCCTACTTCGTAAGGCACGTGGTATTAATGTAATAATAATAACGTAACATCTACCAGAAAAGTTCTTATTTATATTCAAGTAGGGCCCAAAGCACATTCACTCCAAAAAAACACGCTAATATCAACAACAAATTTTTCGGTGAAATTTAAATTTCGAACAGCCTCAAAATAGACTATCATTAAGTACAACATAGACAGCAAGTTAAATCATTCTTGATTCGCTAGCCTCACATATTAGGTCGGTTCCAGATTAAACTAAAAACAAAATAGTATTCAAAGAGCACGTGAATAATACATAAATAACATTTCTTGCATGGTACAAAAATAATATATATCTCCACACACGATCATCTGATCCCAGTGAGAATCAAGGGGGGTTATGGAATAGTAACCAAATAGATGGTAAACTACATATAAATATGTTCTTAAATAAATATTTTTTATATCTTACACTCAGACACAACAAATACATATTCATCACACAAATAGTTATTCTGGGAATCGAATCCACGACCCCTGGCGTGAGAGTCGGGTTCACTAACCATTGCACCAACGGGCCGGTCAAAGGCCGAAAAGGCTATATCTCGACATAATTAAAGAATGTAAGCGAAGACTGTTTGTGTTAAAAACAAAATAATTTAATGCGATTTTAACCACACTTATTTACGACGTATAGTTTACTTGTAATCATGCAAGTTTGCGCTTCGCATACAGACCACCAGCTTACAATACGCTACAGTTGCACAGCATTTGTAAATATTAACATTACTAGTTGAAATTTCTAAAACTAGTTCAGAAACTGGATTTACGGTCGGTGTACGGTAATACCATCACCACCTACTCCACGTTGGAACGTTAACTGGTGAACCGTGGGAGTGCATTACATTCTTCTGTCTACCTCTTTGGGGATCACAGACGTTACGTTACGTTTTAACCATATCACAACATCAGACTTGCATTTCTCCGAAGTGGTAGCCAAAGGAGTGCGGTACTTCCGCGTGTCATCAATTATGTTGTACCTTCCATGGAATAAATGGTTAATTAATATAGCGTTAAGACGTCTATATGTCGTTTTAAGAATTAAATACAAAGGCTTTACAGGTTCAATCGTTTGAAATTGTGAGTTTACTTAAAAAAACACGACAAGTTAGTTAGACAAGTTTAGTTTAAAAAACATCCAAAAAACAAATGAGTTTAGTTAACAAAAACTGCAAAATGACGTTTTAATTTCCAGAGGGTGGTCGATTGGAGGCAGAGTTGAAGTACACGGCGCAGGCGCTCGGCGAGGCGGACTCCTCCACCCACCAGCTCGTCATACAGACCGCCAAGGACCCGGACGTCTCCATCCTGCACGCGGGTGCGCTGCTGGAACATCTGAAGGTAATTGGAACTGTTGTAATTACTAAACAGCATTAAATACGAAATAAATGGTCTTACAAATAACTTATTTACTGTTTGTGTTTTCACATTCTCAATATTGTATCAAAAGCAAATAAAAACGAGTCCTTATATAGACACTTGTAATTTCCTTAATTGGTATTACATGTTATTGATTAGATTGGAAATACTGACAATCAACATTAAATACTAAGTTAAACTCAAATACCTCATACAACGATTGCGTAACGAGACATCGATGTTTGTACATGTTGATAAATATCGATTTTAAAAACGCTCGCGTCGCGCAGGTGGTGACCGCGGCGACCCGCGTGTCGGTGCACATGTACGACATCGAGTGGCGGCTCAAGGACCTCTGCTACAGCCCCAGCGTGCCCGACTTCGAGGGCTACCACCACATTGAGTCCATCATCGACAACGTCATCCCCTGCGCCATCATCACGCCGCTCGACTGCTTCTGGGAGGGGTCCAAGCTGCTCGGACCGGAGTACCCTATCCTCGTCCCGTGAGTATATTCAATTGATGTTTAACTGATCTATACAATGATTATTATTGTATGATCAGGCCAGGTCCCTAACATCTCATACTTACATACCCAATACCTCTGGTACATTCGTCACTTACGTAATTACGTCTTAGTATGGAAAAACGAATCATTTTAATACTATTATAATACATTTACAGCCTTTTGAAAGGAAAGCTACAATGGACGCAACTAAATCCACTGGAGGTTCTCGAAGAAGTGAAGAAGTTGAAGTTCCAAGTGCCGCTGAGCACCATCGAGGCTTACATGAAGCGGGCGGGCATCACCTCCGCCTACATGAAGAAGCCGTGTCTAGACCCCACCGATCCTCTGTGCCCGGATACAGCGCCGAACAAGAAAAGCGGACATGTAATTACATAATGTACTTTTTGGAACTTACACTGTTAGCGCAGGGCAGCTTACTGCCTACACCGAATGTTTTGGAAGTGAATATTAAAATGAACATACGTACATAATACATACGTCATTAACAAACCACAGTGAGACATAATGGTTATTTAAGTATTTTTTCCTTTTTCTACTATTTACATTTCTACTATTACATATTTTATCATTGTATGCTATTACATATTTTATCATTGTATTGCAAAGAGAGCAGTTTCAGTCATTACTAATTCGCATAATATGTCCGTCGAAGTTATGAAATAATTCCTTTCGAAACGGGGTACGTTTTGGAATGCGAGTAAAAGAGATTCAGGGCAGCTGCGTTACGTTAATTCCTCATTCTTTTGAAGGCTAATTTACGACATTTTTACAGCTCATAAATTAAAACTCATATAACATCACAACAAGTAAAATAACTTTATCGAAGCGAAGGCAAGGCATAAACTTTAAATACTTTCCATTAAAATGAAATATTTTTGGAAACGGTAATAAGGCTGGATGAAAGACGCCGCCGGCCAGCAGATGGTGGCCGGCTACCTGCCGCGCCGCCGCCGCTGCGCCTTCTAGAAAGTTACGGCTAAACGGAGTGTTGAATGCACGTGTAATATTTTAAAATCCAGTAAACGATGACATTCAGTCCCCTTCGCAATTAAATACGGTAGTGTTACCGAGAAAGATCTCACTTTGTATTGTTTACTCATTATATTCCAAAATGTATTTTTCTGTATAAGAACGGAACGTCGTGTATTGTATTGAGCGTCGTGTTAAATAAATAGCGCATTCGGAGCCCATCGTAATGGTTGGGAGAGAGTTTTTTGTTTGGGTAGAGGCGGAGTCGCCACCCACGTTCGGCGAAGGAGCGCGCCGAGGAGCGGGCGCGCATTGTTCCTGCGCCCGCGCACTCGGACCTCGCCATTATACGGGTGTATTGTATAACGCTTCAATGGGCCTCATTTACCGCAACTATCGCCCGTCACAATCACTCTATTATACCAATCGTATTCGCCATCTGATACAAAGTTGAAATTTCACGGAATTTTACTGTTTTTTTTTTCTGTCTTTTTGTTTTTAATATTTACTGCAAGTCGCTTTGTTACCAACAGATGGCAGGTGTTTCGTTTACAACCTGTTAGATATAGAGACACAATATTGCAATATGACATGACATATTCATACATACATACAGCATTCAGTAAGCATCTATTACACGTCGCATACGCTGTACATCTGATCGAGGGTCAATTTAGACCTTTAATTTATGTGACGCCATTGTGACGTCATTGGCTTCCTCTTAGGCAGCATAATAGCAACACAAAACACGTTGGGCACATCTCGCTCGTACAACACGCTCACCGTGCACCCGCGTGCCGCGTGCCGCGTGCCACGAGGACACGGGGCGACGTGTAACTGTATCGGCGCGTCCCGCCCGCAGGCGCCGGACGTCGCGGCGGAGCTGTCGCACGGCTGCTACGGGTTCGCGGCGGCGTACATGCACTGGCCGGAGCAGCTGATCGTGGGCGGCGCCACGCGCAACGCCACGTCGGCGCTGCGGCGCGCGCGCGCGCTGCAGACCGTGGTGCAGCTGATGGGCGAGCGCGAGATGTACGAGTACTGGGCCGACCACTACAAGGTGCACCAGGTCGGCTGGAACCAGGAGAAGGCCGCCGCCGTGCTCGACGCGTGGCAGAGGAAGTTCTCCGCTGTGAGTCCATACCTCTACTATACTCTCTAGACTTCATGATTCATATATGTATGTATATAATTGATTACTAACTTTAGAGGTAGACCTAGTGGTACATACTTTCAGCAAATCGAAGCCGGCCTAAAAAGAGATCAGTTCCTATAACTGGCGAGCTAATTACAATTTTAATGTATGCAGAGGAGGTCGTTTCGCCTCTTTCCTTCAATAACGTAACATTTTCTGAACAACTTATTAATAACGTGTCACGTTATTGAAGGAAAGAAGCGGCCTCTTCTACCGTCGAAGACTGCTAGTACCGTAGCAAGTGTAAATCCTTAGTCTTTGCCTGCTATGAGGAATAAGGCTTTAATACGTATGTATGAATGAAGTAAGTCAGTATACTAATTTTGTTAATGTTTATTGTTACAGGAAGTCAGAAAAATTACTACATCGGGAGCCGTGTCACGCTTGTACAGTTTTTACCCATTCTCGACATCCACCCTCAACGACATTCTCGGGAAATTTTCCGAAGTATCGCTGAAGAACATCATCCTCGGATACATGTTTATGGTAATCGTACAACACTGGCACATCGCTTTTTTTGTATAATTTATTTCCATGCCTTTTTCGTTTACCTATTTTTTTATTTTCACTTTCAGTTAATTTATGTAGCGGTAACGTTGATCCAATGGCGAGACCCGGTTCGCTCGCAGGCCGGAGTGGGCATAGCCGGGGTACTCCTGCTTTCCATCACCGTTGCCGCTGGGCTAGGTTTTTGCGCTTTGCTAGGTGATCATTCATTTTTTTGTTTTATTTTTTTTCATTCACTAATCTTTCATTTTATATTTTTCACATGTTGAGTTAAGCATTCTCTTACATTCGCAATCATTATTATTTGTATTCAAACTGTACTCGGTTATCAGCTTATTTGACATTGAATATGGGTGTCCGAATATTTAGAGAGGGAAGATACGGATGCTTATTCCGCATAAATAAAACAGAAATAAATAAAAAAACAGTACCCACAGTCAGGAACGAAGTTATTTATATAATTTTTTCAACTCTAAACTATAGAACATAACAAGACACAGAAAAATAGACCGAAAAATTACCTGGTAGGGATATAACTCTTTTGTTTACGTGACGATATCTGCCAACGCGCTGTTCTGTAAGCCGCGTGAAGGCAGCTCGTTGCAAGGAGCGTAACCGTTACTTTGGCGGCAGGCATCCCGTTCAACGCGTCGAGCACGCAGATCGTACCGTTCCTGGCGCTGGGGCTGGGCGTGCAGGACATGCTGCTGCTGACGCACACGTACGTGGCGCAGGCGGGCGACGTGCCGCGCGAGGAGCGCACGGGGCTCGTGCTCAAGAAGAGCGGGCTGAGCGTGCTGCTGGCCGCGCTCTGCAACGTGCTGGCCTTCCTCGCCGCCGCGCTGCTGCCCATCCCCGCCTTCCGCGTCTTCTGCCTGCAGGTACCCGCCGCTCTACCCGCTACATACACGTCGTCGTTACGTACCCTGCTCTCTACTGAACAAAACAGATACAGTGTGGTAGGAGAGTCGGCAGTTTCCATAATCGGTGTGCACCTTTGAGAATAGCGATTATAAAAAAGACTTACGTTAGGTCTGCGAGGGCAAAAATATTTTGCATTAGAAGCTTCCGCCTGCCCCCAAAGGCAACAGGCCTGATATATCACAACAATTGGATTCGAAATTAGCGTCCAATTAAGCATTCGTCTTTGTTTAAAACCGTTATGTCATTCATATTCATAAGGAACCGTCATTTGCACCAGCTCACGAAACTAATAGAAGACCAACATGTCTTCCTGACTGAATCGCGACTGGAATAACAAATTATTATTGTATAAAAACAAACTTACACGAATTATATAAATTCCAGGCCGCAATTCTACTGCTGTTCAACCTGGGTTCGATGCTGCTGGTGTTCCCCGCCATGATATCGCTGGACCTGCGGCGCCGGTCCGCGGCGCGCGCCGACCTGCTCTGCTGCCTGATGCCCGAGAGCCCGCTACCGAACCGAACTATTAAAGTCTCAGAACGATCGAAGGGCCGCAACGGGAGAAATGATAAGGTTTCATTTATAAAGTCGTATTAATTTCACTTTATTGTAAAATAATATTTTTATTTTCACATTAGCAGAAATTCCTAATAGTGGCTCGGAGTCTGGAAATGTGCCCGGCGTATGGCAATAGGCTGACCACCTATTCCATGATAGAACGTAAACGTAACTGGTGAAACGTGCGAATGTACTACACTCCTCTGCCTACTTCTTCGAGGAATACAGGCGTGAAATTTCTTTTAATTTTTACTTTATTATGTAATCAATTTAGAATAATTGACTATCGTACTTTTTCAATGCCAAAGTCGCATAGATGCAGCAAATCAAAGTGTTGGTATTTCGTTGCTAATGTAATAAATGTATGTCGAATGCAGAACCATAGGAAGGACAGCACGAGACAGCCGCTGGACCCGGGCGTGGCCGAGCCCGCCAGGAGCTGCTGCCTGAGCCTGTCCCTCACCAAGTGGGCGAGGACGCAGTACGCACCCTTTATCATGCGCCCCGCTGTCAAGGTACGCCCTTGTTTAAGAAAAAAAATTCTTTGTATAAATTATATATCTCTCTATTATATCTATTATATGTTTCTCAATGTTACTTACATTGAGAAACAGATATATAATTATATCCAACCCATAATATAATATAACAATGATAATAAGATATATTATAACAAGAAAAAATGTAGATCCCAAAGTTGATCGGTTACAGGTTTTTAGTGTAACTAATTTCCGTTACGTTTTTAACTAAATTAGATCGTCGTTTTATTAACATTCTAATTGTACTCAGTTTGTAACAATGCACATATCAAAATCTACAAACTTTTTCAATATATGACGTAACGGTAACCGGTGAAACGTGGGAGAGTAAATACAACATTTCTCTGCCTACCTCTACGGGGTATACCGGCGTGCTTTTGTGTTACATTAAGATATAAAAATGTTTTTTTAACTTTTAGGTGACATCAATGCTGGCCTTGATAGCCGTCATTCTAGCGAGTGTTTGGGGAGCGACGAAAGTTAAAGACGGGCTCGACCTCACCGACATCGTGCCCGAGAACACGGCGGAGCACGAGTTCCTGTCGCGCCAGGAGAAGTTCTTCGGCTTCTACAACATGTACGCGGTCACGCAGGGCGACTTCGAGTATCCGACGAATCAGAAGCTTCTCTACGAGTACCACGACCAGTTCGTCAGGATACCCAACATTATCAAGAACGACAACGGCGGCCTCACCAAGTTCTGGCTGAGCCTGTTCCGCGACTGGCTGCTGGAGCTGCAGGCCGCCTTCGACCGCGAGGTGGCCAGCGGCTGCATCACGCACGAGTACTGGTGCAAGAACGCCAGCGACGAGGGCATCCTGGCCTACAAGCTGATGGTGCAGACTGGCCACGTGGACAACCCGATAGACAAGTCGCTCGTCGGCTCGGGCCACCGGCTGGTGGACAGGGACGGCGTAATCAATCCCAAGGCGTTCTACAACTACCTGTCCGCCTGGGCCACCAACGACGCGCTCGCTTACGGAGCGTCGCAAGGAAACTTGAAGCCTCAACCCCAAAGATGGATCCATTCGCCGGAAGATGTACACTTGGAGATCAAAAAATCTTCCCCCTTAATATACACCCAGTTACCCTTTTACTTGTCCGGCCTGAGCGACACGGACAGCATCAAGAATCTGATCATGTCGGTGCGAGAGCTGTGCCTGAAGTACGAGGCGAAAGGATTGCCGAACTTCCCGTCCGGGATACCGTTCCTCTTCTGGGAACAGTATCTGTATCTGAGGACATCTCTCCTCCTGGCTCTCGCCTGTGCCTTGGCCGCTGTGTTTGTGGTAAGTTAATTGCAGTGGTTAATTTTGTACATTTTTGTAATTCTGAAAGATCGCTCCTCATCCTCCTCCAATAATAAAAATTGATATGTACTTAATTAGCCAAATATTTTTATATATTTCATTTTAACGTGGGAACTCGTATACCTACCACATGGAGGATTACAGGCGTGATGTCACATTACATTTTTTAATTCATAGGGAAATTTTGAGTAGTATTCTACCAAACCAATTAAGTGTGAATTGAAGTATATTAACTGCTCTTACATCTAATACCTATGCTTATACTAAAAATTACGACTCGACAAATATGTCGAAACAATAGTCAATTTGTATAGGATTTTAAAATTGCCATGACGGAAGATAATCGCAATTATCAATTACTGGTTATCGCCTGTAAATGGATTCTAAGAGAGTATGCGTGGACAGGCGGTGATGGTGCTGCTGCTGAACGCGTGGGCGGCGGCGCTAGTGACGCTGGCGCTCGCCGTGTTGGTGCTGCAGCTGCTGGGCGCCATGGCGGCGCTGGGCGTCAAGCTGTCCGCCATGCCCGCCGTGCTGCTGGTGCTGGCCGTGGGCCGCGGCACGCACTTCACCGTGCACCTGTGCCTCGTGAGTACCCCAGCCACACTGCATACATACCGCACCTTGACTGGCTACGCGCGCAACGGCTGGCTAACGGCTCGGTGGCGCAGGCGTTCGTGACGTCGATCGGGTGCCGGCGGCGGCGCGCGGCGCTGGCGCTGGAAGCCGTGCTGGCGCCCGTGGCGCACGGCGCGCTGGCAGCCGCGCTGGCCGCCGCCATGCTGGCCGCCAGCGACTTCGGCTTCGTGGCGCGCTTGTTCCTGCGCCTGCTGCTGGCGCTCGTGCTGCTCGGCCTGCTCGACGGTCTACTATTCTTCCCCATCGTGCTCGCCATCCTCGGACCCGCCGCCGAGGTAAATCTTACGCTCAAAGCCTTAGCGAAACGTATCTAAGACTTCCAAGAGATGCCAAGTAAAAAATATTTCAAGACGCATTTCCTATTTGACGTTAACAGAAACATAAAGAGTAATATGATATTAATAAAAAACTTTGACTCGCAGGTTCGTCCGCTGGAGCACCCGGAGCGGCTGTCGACGCCGTCGCCCAAGTGCTCGCCGGTGCACGCGCGCAAGGCGGGCGCGGGCGAGCGCGCGGCGCGCGGCGGCAAGGCGGCGCCGCGGCCCTGCGCGCCCTCGCTCACCACCATCACGGAGGAGCCGTCCAGCTGGCACAGCTCCGCGCACTCCGTGCAGTCCTCCATGCAGTCCATCGTGGTGCAGCCCGAACTGGTGGTCGAGACCACCACCTACAACGGTAGCGACTCGGCCTCGGGCCGCTCTACCCCCACCATGAAATCACCGCACGGTGGAGCTATTACTAAGGTAAATTTTGCAACATTTCTCGGAACCCATACTGTTTTTAAGTCACTTTCGTTTTGTCTTCTCCTACGACGTGTCGATGGAAACTAATTGAAACGTTAAAATTTTTCTCACAGGTGACCGCCACAGCGAACTTTAAGGTGGAGGTGGTAACACCGAGCGACAGGAAATCTCGGCGATCGTATCACTACTACGACCGTCGCAGAGACCGCGACGACGATAGGGACAGAGATCGCGACAGAGATCGTGACCGCGAACGTGACCGTGATCGCGACAGAGACAGAGATAGAGAGAGAGACAGAGATAGGGATAGAGAGCGATCGAGAGAACGGGATCGGAGAGATAGATACAGGGACGAAAGAGAGCACCGCGCGTCGCCGCGGGAGAACGGACGCGACTCCGGACACGAGAGCGACTCGTCGCGGCACTAGGCGCTGCGGCCGCGGGCGCACCGCGAGCGCACCGCGAACGCACCGCGAACGCACCGCGAGCTTACTGAGTGTTCTTCGAGTTTACGTTATATTTAGTATTCACTGAGTGAATCGATTGACTGGATCGTACGAGATGACATCTTTACCTAAAGTTATGGACTAATGTATCTATATCGTTAAGTCGAGATTAATAAGTGAACGTGTTTTAAGGTTAACGATGAATCCTCATCCGTTGCCTTGAGTCAGGTTACGAAGGTATAATTATAAGAATCCTCGTAAAAATTACGGTTAAAGTGGAGGCTACGATTACACGGACGTTATGGAATTATGAGTGTCACAATTTAGATGAGAACCGCTCATAATGTACATGGTACATGAAACATTCCATAGCGTGCTATCAATACTTCATTACAGTTCAATACAGCAGGTTACAATTTAATTTTTCGAACTGTATAAACCAAATATCATTTAGTATTGAATATACATATGTCTCGTATGTTCCTATTTTAAAGACATTTCCATTTTGTCTATCATTTTATTGCACATATATGTACGTCACTGAAGACTGTGGATAAATGTTATCTTAATAATTTATCATTATTATTTATTTTACGTCTACACACTGTGAGTGACGAGCGGAACGTCCGCTCACTGTCTGACTCGGATCTATTGTACAAATTATGTAAGTAGGTTGTATATTAATTAAGGCATTTATTTATGAGATTATTTAGATATGTTTATATTATTAACTAACTGTATTGTTGTGATCTTTATTGTAAAGCTCACGATGTATTCGAAGACTGCATTTAGCGATCAAAAAATCAAAAGAAATTCAGAGTACAATATTATAGGGATTAAAGAGAACAATGGGAATGAATGATTCACTGCTGTCGAGTTGAACGGTGAACGGAACCTGACCTCAGTAGATGACAGTAATGAATAGCGTTGTGACATTTGTGCAGAGTACTTATTAGATTATATTAATTTATAAATATGTAACTTAATGATATTTTGTAAATATAGCTGTTATTGTTAATGTTTAGTGAGTGAGCGAGACGTGCCCCGAGGTGAACAGGGAGCGAGGAATATCGTATCGATTTATCTTTTGTAACATTTTATTTTTATACAATTTATTGACGTATTGTCGAAAAACTACCTATAGGTTGAACTAAACGGAATGTCTCGATGTATGCTGTAGGAATGGTTTTAATTTAAATCAATAGAAATAGATCTTCGATTTTTAAATACAGGAAGTAATATTTGAAGACTGCTCATATTCATATTATTGGCTACAGAGCTTTTTAAAGTTTTTTAAAATATTTCAGCACAAACTAAAGTCAGCCAGAAGTCGCAGTAAAAAGCATAGCACACTTTACACTGTTAATATTGTAATAAATAAAAGTTTTGTTTTCAAAATGAATCTTGAATGCCTTATAAAATTTTTCCACATCAAAAATTCGACTCCACCACTGTATTGAAAAAATAAAATGCCTTTAAAGTTACACGTCAATGTTTCATTTCTGACACACGCCCAACATTTGTGACACTCGATTATAAATTTCATTTTTCATTCATACTCTATTGCTTTGATCGTATATCATTTTACATTCATATCACGACGCTTTATTTTTAAAAGTCCCTCGTCTGACTTTCTATTAAAAATCGTACATATAATTCTACCA
>DWTO01000346.1:0-22442 GCA_018244755.1 Jemadia pseudognetus
CCAGTAATAAACAATTGGCTTTCACACCGCAGTCAGAACTTAAATACCCAAACATTTGTCCTGTATTCGCGTGTAAATATAAGTTTATTATATGTATATATCAACCGTCTGATCACCAGAACACAAGCTCTGCTAAGGGTTAATTTGGGATCAGTTGGCCGTATGTGGAGATGTCCCAAAATATTATTATGATTATTATTAAGTAATTCATATATAATATTTGCAGGTAGATACATATATTGCGCAACTATTGCATTGTATAGCCACTCATAATATGTGTAATTATGCCTTAACATCGCATAAATGTTGTTGATTTTCAGTGCGTACTTGATAATCTACCTACTGATTTTATTAGTATTATACCTACCAATTACGTAACTCTATGCAACCCTACACCGAGTACTGTATCGGAACTCATTGCGTGATATTTAAGTACAACATATGCATGTGTTTATCGAATATTTCCTTGACCTAATAGGTACCTAGTGTAGGTAGTTTAATTTTCACATGAATAATTCATAATTCTTACTTAAACATGTTTGTTCTCTAAGTTATTGTAAACGATTTTTTTTTATTAAGGTTCAAAATGGCAACAACGAAGAAAAATCCTAACTTCCGCGTTTCACTTTAATGTCCTGCGACAGTACTTCATGATATTCGAAGAGAACAGTCAACGGTTGGTGGAAACTTTAGAAATGTGTTCAGGAAAATCTACAAACATCGTTCCTCTTATGTCCGAATTCACTCTTAACTCTATATGTGGTGAGTTTTTCATCTTATGAATATTAGATACGCATATGCAGTATCACCTAATGTGCTCTAATCGCTACAGTTGAGATATGATGTGTATTTGGCATAGGACTAAACACTTCGAGTTAAGAAACAGGTTTATTATTACTATGTCAGTACGCCACGTTCCTTACGGAGTATGCAGAGAGAGAGACAGAGAGAGACAGAGAGAGAAAGAGAGGCAGAAAGAGAGACACGCAAAGAGCGAGACAGAGAGAGATACACGTATGTGTGTGTACGTTGCCTCGAGTGTACTGTGTTCACCCATATCCGGGATAATTATCACATTGATATCTTTGACATTTGAACCACATATTTAGTCAACATTTGTTCAATGTCTATGTGTGCAATATCCTCATACTATGTATTACAACGTACTAACTAGCGCGACAGATGTTTTCTTGTCAATCAAAACTAAACCATGACCCTTATATACCATTGTATAGCGGGTCATAGGAAACTCCTACATATCTTTCAAGTTCACCGTAATAGTACCTATAGTTTGCGAGTACTTTATCTGTGTCAGACAGTGAGAAATTAACCTTAATTTCATGTACTGTTATTACCATACCCAATATGTTCAAATAGAGTGGACCGTTGTTCTGGATAGGTCATAGTGCGATGACAAACGTTGCTTTACTTTAGACCTACATCCTAAATACCTTAAAATGTTTTTTACAAAGGGTGTCGTAATGTCGATTCCCAACACGCATGATCCGTGGGGATTGTAGGCATCGCCCTTCAGGACAGGCCTGTGTCCAGCAGTGGACTGTAATAGGCTGATGAAGAAGATGATGATATTTCAGTACAATAATGTTTCAGAATCCGCTATGGGTACCCAATTAAATGATGAAAAAACCAATGCCAGCAGAGAGTACAAGGAGGCGTTACATACCATTGTTAAACTTATATTCCTCAGATTTATCAGAGTATATCTCTATCCAGACATAGTTTTCAATTATTTGTCAAAGTTCGGTAAGCTGCAAACGAAATGTCTGTCTGTGATGCATGACTTTGCCGAAAAGGTTATAAGCAGTAGGAAGGAAGCTATAAAAAGTAACGAGGTGGAAGTCATTAATTTCGAAGAGGACGTAGAAGATGTTCAGTTTACGTTAAAAAAGAAAAAAGCGGCCATGTTAGATCTACTGATTTCTGCAGAAAGCCAAGGGTCCATTGATAAAAGTGGTATAAAAGAAGAGGTCGATACATTCATGTTTGAGGTTCGTATGTAGACTTTGTTGGTGATTCTGTGAACTGTAGAGTGGCAGGTAATTTACAGCGCATTAAAATATAATAACAGTGAGTAATGTTAAAATTTTCAGGGTCATGAAACGACCTCCGCTGGATTGACGTTTTCCCTCATGTCTATAGCGAATAACCCACACGTGCAGGTGAGTTAAAGACAACTTAATTCATGAAATTTAAACATTGAATAATATTTACGCTATGTACGCCTTAAGCGCATTTTTTTTGAACATTGGGAAAGAATTTATCGCCCATATGAAGGATCTAAAAGTCTTTAAAATCATTAGCCTTAATTTATTAACTAACAATACAATTTCCAATAAACATTCATTTTTCTGTTCATATGTTATAACTGTCGCGTCGTTAATTTAATTGCATTGAATACCTCTTAGGACAGACTAGTGTCTGAGCTGCGCGACATATTCGGCGCCAGTAAGCGCGCCGCCGCCGTGGACGACCTGAACAAGATGCACTACCTGGAGCGCTGCATCAAGGAGTCGCTGCGGCTCTACCCGCCCGTGCCCTTCATCAGCAGGAGGCTGCCCGACAACGTCACACTCAGTGGGTCGCGTTGTGCACTCATACACATCTTACTTATAGTGACTCTGCATACACGTCTGCACTATCACAGCATAGCGCAGCCTCTTTGCACGCAGCTAATTGCTTTGCCCAGCGTCGGGCAGGAGCGTGGGCTGTGTGTTAAACTGTAAAATCCGCCTTCTTGAGGCCTATGCCCAGCATTGGACAGAAAGAGGTCGGTGACGGTGATGAATATTTTGGACCCTTCATTACCTACTGCTGTATAAAATGTATTCGTACTAGGTATTGACTTATGTATGGGTGCAGACACCCTCGATGTATGAATGCAGAGACTGGATGACTTGTAAAATTATTTATTCAGTTTCCGCAATGGATAAAGAATTATTTAACATTAGATTTAGACAAAGGTGAGACTTGTACGATGCTAGAAACAAGAATGACGCTTTTTATAGTCGAATTTTTAATTAGACGGTGTAAACTGACAGATCAAAATGTCATTTGTTAAAATAATGTTGCCAACTTTCAAATAATAGTGATGTCTTGGCTATATCTTAACAATGGATGTAACGGAATATTAAATTAATAAATTTACACAAATTTAAACATACTGCTATAATGTCTAATAAATTATCGGAGAAAAACATCACATGTATTTCCAATATATTTTTTAATTTCCTAAAACAAAGTCGTATATTCAGATAAGTGCTGGATAGTTACGAAAAACAAACCCCTATACTATTATACGAATTAATTTTGGCCTAAAATAACAATTAAAGTAAACATGTATAAATAAAGTTCGTTCCTGAACAGCTATTACAATGATTTTCCATAAATCGTCTTTCGTGGTGTAAGTAATCAATGTTTTTATTTCCACAAAACTTCTAAGCTTCCAACTGTAAATTGGTAATTTTTCATATACGACTTTGTGCTAGGGGCCCGTCGATAAATTGTTTGTTTATATTATATATCTTACAATCTGCTTACCAAGTATAATAGTAATATTATAGTATATACCATAGTGCGGAAACTAGGAGTTTTACGAAAGTTACAATTTAACATAATAATTTATTTAACTGACCTGGAATAAAATAATTTTGGCACAGCACTATATTTAATTGATCAAAAAGTGTCAACACTCGATATCTCACTTTACTCCGTTTAATTAAAAATTCGACAAAACGTGGGAACGCTAGCAACACCACACGTCACAGGAGTTGGGCTTGAAGTCAGCAGTCAGCAAAACCCAACCTATATAATAGCAAAATTAATAATTTTGTCTGAGTGTAACAATTGTAAAAACGATTTTGGTTAGGTATACATTGTTAATTGGTTTTTAAAGATTATTCAATTTCAAAGTCGAAATACGTTTGAATTGTATACTTCATTAAAGTTAACAAACGTGTTTTGTGATTTATGATTGACTGACGACCACGACGACACATTCGAGTATGTTGTTTTATTTATTAATTAAAAAATTAATTTTGAAATATATACCTTTTTTAACTGGTGAATTGTGTGAGTGTTCTACACTCTTCTGCCTACCTCTTTGGGGATAATAGGCATGATGTTACGTTTACGTACCTTTAATAAACAGGTTCTTATGGAAAAATCCGACGATTTGTAATTATCAATATAAAGAAGCCAGACAAGATCTTTAAACTTTTTGTCTATCTGGTGCGTGTGTTCAGGAACATACATGTACAGGATTTATATATTACCTAATTAGCATGAAGTAATACAATTATATAAAAAAAATAATTCCGTGATCAAACCGCTGATTACATTTAAAATTAAAATCACATTTTTTTTCTATCGTGTAGGTATCATATCTTGCGCAAAACATATTTTTGAGTTTAATTTCACAGATTTTACATTCGTAAAAATTTTTATTTGTTCTTAATAACCGCCTCGAATTTGAAGATGACGAGGGGCCGGTTGTTTCAAATGATTCGTTACGTAACGTACGTACGAGTAGGTACGTCAAATAATAACGATTACGCATGATGTTTAACGTTCGTTAAAATCAAAAGGGCGATATTTTGACAAACAACGCATTTTGTACTTTGGCGATAGTTAGCGCCATTGTTAACGTTTACGCGTTCGTCAAGTGGAACTGAAAGAAACCACCTAACGTTGTCTAAAACACAATATACGTATACAGAACTGTACAAAATAAACCTTCTACACTTAACACATATGAATTTTATATCTTTTGTAATGTTTCTGCGACTAATCTTTTTTCAAACTGATTGCAGGCAACTACACCGTGCCAAAAGGAACGTTTTGCCATATCCACATATACGACCTGCACCGACGTCCGGACTTGTACGACAGACCCTTAGAATTCGATCCGGACAGATTCCTGCCAGAACAGTGCGATAATCGTCACAACTTCGCATACATACCGTTTAGCGCGGGACCCAGGAACTGCATTGGTTCGTGTGACATGTTTTCCCGCTTTATTCTGAACGTTAGCAGTGTTTTTATTCTGCATAATTTGAAAACGTTAGTTTATAAATTGCAAATAAAAAGTCATTTAACTTTGACGAATAATATGTAACATGACGCTACTGATTTCTCAAGAGGTAGGCAGAGGAGTGTAGGCCCTATACTGTGCCCTCCCACGTGTCTCCAGTTATGTTCACCTGCCACTATGGAATAGGGAGTGTAAATCTGTCACCATACACCGGGCACAAATCCAGACTGATTGTGAGCCAATACTAGAAATGTTTACTAGAAAATCTAAGTTACAAAAATCCAATATTACCAGCCCTGGAATTTGAACCCAGGACCTCTCGATCTCCACCAACGAGGCAGTCGACACCAATAAAAATAAAACTATTAAGTGGTTTTTAAATCGCCAGCAACAACTGGCAACAAGGTTAATTTTTTTATCACTGGTTGTGGGAATGTTAATATTTATGAGTACTTAACACAGCATAAACGTAAGTTATACAACTGCTTATAATAATGTACTTTGGTTGTCACTCATTTAATTTTTATAGTAGATTATTTTTTTTACTCTGCCAGTATCTGACCTGTTTGGTCAAGAATGTGAGTTATCTTTCTCGTTAAGTCCATCGATCAATATTTACAACGCGTGTAATGTTTTATCATTATTTCAGTAAATTATCGTATTTCAATAGAATGTAATTTTCAGGTCAAAAGTTCGCTATGTTGGAGATGAAATCTGCCCTCTCAGCAATCTTAAGAAATTTCAAACTTGTTAAAGTCACGACACCTTCTGATTTAATATTTATAGCTGATATTATTTTGAGGAATTCTGAACCAATTTTCGTTAACTTTATAAAAAGAGAAGAAAGAATATAAAGAACTAATATAATATACTAACATATGTAATATACAGTAAGGACAGGAAAATTTGACATTAATATATTGCATGAAAATAACTTATTAATGTACAAAAAAAATATATGTATTGCATATATCAAAAGTTTTGTGAATATTTAATTATAAATTTAATTGTAAAAAATACCAAAATTAAATGTAAAATGTTTCTTATGTTATTTTGTACTAATAAATGTGCTGAGCTTGATGACATGCTTTTACTAAGGACTTGTTGTTAAGGTGTTTTTCTTGCAATGGACGTTAATATTAAAGTTGTAGCGAATTCACTGCGGTGGCGCTACACTTATCAACTGAAAATAATACGGACTTAATGAGTCTCTCTTAGTATTAACCGTGTCGGGGTACAGGGTGCCGTGACAATGTAAACTTTACGCCCAGTACCTCACTGCTACCTTCGCGGTGAACAGCAAATATCGAGAAGTGAAAGGCGATTCATTTCAAGCGACATTTTATGAACCTAACAGGAGAGCCATTTAAAGTTTAAAATTTTTGAAAAAAATTCATATCTAGGGGTTTATTTATATATGAATTAGGCGTATATTTATATATGAATAGGGGTATATTTTTATATGATTTTTTTCAAAACTTTAAACTTTAAATGGCTCTCCTGTAAAGTTCATAAAATGTCGCTTCAAACAAATAGCCTTTCACCCCTCGATATTATAGTTTCTATGAGGTGTCTAATTATAGAAACTATTAAAAACATGAGAGCTACCAGTATTAATCTTATGAGGTAGTAGTTTCTGTATGTGAATAGATTGTAGAATGTACAGACAGCAATCACAATAGGCCGTTGCAGTCTTTGGGCCTCTATAAAGAAGAGCTAGTGTAGAGTTCTGTTTCTCTTATATTACTCATAACACAGCTGACGTAACGTCGCCTGTAATCCCCGAAGAGGTACACAGACAAGTGTAATACACTCCCCCGTTTCACCAGTTACGTTTCAATTAACTTAATTTTAATATAGTAAAATCAAAAACTATTTGTACTCATAGAGATTCTTGTGTTACAGAGTTGCTCTATGGTTTGTCTGACAATGCGTTTTAGATACGCAGTGAAAATAGACAAACATTTTTTTATATTAAATAAGTAATATTTATACAAATTATTTAGTTCGTGTTGTTTTATACCCAAATGTTAATAACTGCTAAAAATCTAATAAAAACTAACAAAGAACTTAGTAGAGTCTGTTTCCATGGTAACTAGATCGCTGATAAACAAAGAAACATACACAAATTAAACGCGTAATGTGTAGGTACATTTACAACCGAACACCGAACAAACACATGTTAATCACACATATTTTACGTAAATGGGAATCGAACTGACAACCTGCGGTTCCGAAGTCGCACTCAGTAATCACTGGACTGATAGACCAGTCGTTTAACATGTACTTATATCTCCTCTATATTTATGATAATATTCATATCTAAATATAGTTTTAACGATCAAAATAATTATCTTATCAATACTTTCCTCTTGTAACTGAATTGATATTTGTCTATGAACTCTTCATCAAACATCATTGTACAGCTTTAAGTGACATTGCAGTGTTTGATCAAGAAGTGTAATCGTGAATGTCTAAATTCGAGAAGAGCAATAATATGTGGAAACTCGTGAAAAAGCGCAGCTATAAATATAAAGCTATGCTTCTGTGTGGGTTTTTTGTATATTTTGCAACTGTATAAATAGATCAATTATTTATTAGAATATTTCTCCCTAATTTCTACACACTCCAACTTCTATTACGAATTTGTTTTATTCTTATTTTTATAATTTTTTATGTTTATTATTATTAGTTTCTTTTATTACATGCTAGATAACGTATTCTCCAGGCCTAGATTGTCTGGAAATTGTCATGACATTTTTCAACTATTTTTATTATTTTTGCAAAAAATCTTAAGGTGTGCAAGTTTCCTCAAGAAGTTTTCCTTCACTGTTAAAGCTAATGATACTTAACGTTAAAACGCACATTTGTGTATAGAGGTGCGCGCCAGGGTTTGAAGCTAGTTGTCGGTCTCCGATATATTATAATGATTGTTATTTCAACTTGTCGCAGTGGGGGCGGACTTCCAGCTGGGCGCCGCGCGCGTGTTCGTGCGCGAGGCGCTGCACAGGGCTCTGGAGCGCGCGCGCGCCGACAAGCTGCGGGCCGCCGCCACCAAGTTGCAGGCGTATGTGAGAGGCTACATCGCCAGGTATAGTTTCGTCATAATAATATGTAACAAAAAATATTTATTAAGCTCGCACTTTTCAAGAGGGAGAGCAGTGATAGCTTTAGTGATTTAGATTTCAATATGAATAATATTGTTATAGCTACAAACAGTAATGTCTGGGTATCGTGTTACACTGGCAGGAAGCGGTACGGGCAGATGCGGCAGTCGGCGGTGCGCATCCAGTCGTGGTGGCGCGGCGCGCACGCTCGGCGCCGCTTCGTGCGCGTGCGGCGTGGCGTGGTGCGCGCGCAGGCGCTGCTGCGCGGGCGCCGCGCGCGCCGCCGCGCCGCCGCGCTGCGCGACCAGCGCCGCCGCTCGCTCGAGGCGCAGCACGCCGCCGCCAAGTGAGCCTCCAATCAATAAAATTACTGTGATAACCATTTAACATAGCTCAAGCGTGTATCTAAATAATATATTTTTTGGATTGTTATAATTTTTACAACGTGCTGTGGTTTTTCCAGGCGCCGCGCCGCCGAGCAGAAGGCGAAGGCCGACAGTCTGCAGGTGCTGGAGGTGCCGGCCGAGCTCGCGTTCATACTTTCCAAGATCGACGAATATCAGCCGCCACATACCGAGAGGAACATTACCAAGGTAATATTCGACCGATCTACTGCTCAGAGAGATTCGGAGTCTTTCCTCTCACTAGACATTAAATATATGTCAATTTGAAAGTATGCTTCTATTTTTATGACGACGCAAGAAATCCCCATGACGTTCCTCGAACATTAAGCATTATTTAGTTCATATGATATGATAAGTCTCTTCTTTGAAATATATCTATGTATATGACTTAATTTAGGTTATTAAAGTATCGTTTGCGTGTTTTAACTTTTTACTATTTTATGATATTAACTAATCACTTGCTCATTCAATTACTGTTTAACAGCCCGTTAAGTTTCACTGTACATAATTTATTACTCAGAATGTCGACTACGATCCCGCAGGTGTCGGGCGACGTGTACGCGGAGGAGGAGCGCATCCAGCTGCCACAGGACTTGCAGCAGTTCGCGTTCTCCAAGTTCAGTTCTGTTTACTTCGCGGACGGGGGACAGCTGAGCCCCAAGAAACATCCCATCACCAGACCATTCCTGTCCAAAGCTGCAGTTAGGTGGGTTTAAAGTGGATACGTATATAAAGGGACAGGAAGACCTGTCCTATGAGCTTTGATCCAAAGGCCGTTCAGATAGATTTTATTAAATAATATATTTCAATTGTATCAAATGACCGTTTTAAATATATAATTATAATTTGTGTGTATGTTTTTCACCAGGGATCAAGATTTTAATGACGCTGTGGCTATTTTCAAACTCATCCTGAGATGGTGCGACGAGTCCGCCGCCGGGAACGAGGCGAGACAAAAAGTGAGAGCTTCGCGTTACAAATTGTAATACTACGGTATCTGTACATTTTAATCTGATAAAAGTGAACCGAAGTATAATATTTATAACTACGCGAAGAGAAATCCTCGTATCAAAGAGGTATCTACGATTCAGCACGTAGTTAAAGTTTAGTCTGTGGTCGTTTTATGTAGTAACATCGGAATTGTGGTAAATTGTTGATATCGGACGTGCGCGTGGCGCAGGCGCTGGCGGACTACATCGCGTGCCGCGCGCTGGCGGCGCGCGCGCTGCGCGACGAGGTGCTGGTGCAGCTGTGCAACCAGCTGGCGGCGGCGCCGGCGCGCGTGCTGCGCCTGCTGGCGCACTGCCTCGCCGCCTTCCAGCCCGGCCCGCCGCTGCACAAGTACGACGCGCCGATTTGTTATTGTGCTTCACGATTTTTGTCGCCTTCATTTTATTTCAATCCATTTATTGTTCCACTGTTCAACATGTGCCTCCTCTCAGAATGTTAAGGGTTAAAACCCTAGTCTTAAAAATATTTCTTGTTTGTAAATTCCTATTAAAAAAAACATCTGGTGGGTAATGTCATAACTAAGTGTACGTAGGTAAACGCTTGATATATTTGCAACTTTATAAATTAAAATAACTTGTTGGACATAACTTTTCCGTAAAAGAGTGTTTGCTCGTAATCCCCGCGCTGAGTTTCAAGGTTAGGGAGAGTACAAAGTCACACAAGAGTCGCACTGCTTATGCTGCTGGCGGGCGGCGGGCAGGGCATTCGGCCGTGTCTAAATGGGTTAGATTTTATTAGTACATTTTCAATATTGATTCTTGTCAGGTACTTGGTGCGGCTGATCTCGGAGCGCGCGTCGGGCCGCGAGCGCGCGCGCCTGCTGCGGCTGGCGTGCGGCGGCGCGGCGGGCGCGGCGCGGGCCGCCGCCGTGCCGCGCCGCGCGCCGCCCACGCTGCTGGAGTGGCGCGCCGCCGCGCAGCGCGCGCGCCCCGCGCTGCCGTTCACGCTCTACGACGGTTGGTACCCGCATTCTTAGTCGCACCTGCATCAAGTTTACCTTCGGTAAAATACCTATTAATTTTCGGTAATGTTAGACCTTTGTTAATAGTAGATGGAATTTTAAGCTTTTGTTACATACAGTAGTTTCGAATTCTGGTTTGTCGTAAGATATATTTAATTAACATGATGTTTTGAAAACCCTCAGAGAGCGTACACACGGTGTGCGTGGAGTCGTGGACGACGTGCGAGCGCGCCGCCGCCTCCGCGCTGGCCGCCGCCGGCGTGGCGCACGCGGCCACCGGCTGGTCGCTCACCATGGAGCACAATGGCCAGTTCACCGGTATGTTATACGTTATATACTAGTACGTAGTGGAGGTCTCAACTTTGCCAAATTACGTTGAAACATTGAACAAATGCAATAATAAGCCGTACGTGTGTGCGCGCAGAGTGGGCGGGCTGCGAGTACGCGCTGGACGCGGTGGGCGAGCTGGAGGCGTGGGGCGCGCCGGGCGCCGCGCGTAGCGAGCCGCTGAGGGCCGCGCGCGCCGCGCCCGCGCCGCCGCCGCGCGCCTCCTCCGTCGACAGCGAGCGCGCGCTGCGCCCGCAGGTGGGCCCGCCACCCTCGCCGTCTCATATCGCCGTATCATATTCATTCATATCGTATTTCATTGTTATGTAGCAGTACTATTTGATAAGAAAATAAATGGACTGCAGACTAATAGATGGATGCTAGGATGCTAAGATGCTAAGGATGCAGACATATTTATAATATTGCAATATACTCGTACATATGTCGGCATACTCTAGTAAAAAACACGTGTCCTTATGTTTTGTTCAGTGTAATAATTTGATTTCCAGTATCGAACTAATGAATCTCTTAAACATTTATGTAAAGAAACTTAAAACCTTTTTCACAGGTACCACCACCAGAACCACCAAAATCAAGATCGCCCAGTATCCAGCGCATGCTTCAAGACTCCATAGAGGAGAACATCTCTGAGTACAACTGGAAAATGGAACAGGAGGACACCCACACTCTGCCCAAACACACCAACGAATATTCAAGAAAGACATCCCACGATATTCTTTCTCGAGACTCTGCGTTGAACGAGAGATACTTTGA
Source organism: Jemadia pseudognetus (assembly GCA_018244755.1). Taxonomy (NCBI): domain Eukaryota; kingdom Metazoa; phylum Arthropoda; class Insecta; order Lepidoptera; family Hesperiidae; genus Jemadia; species Jemadia pseudognetus. Next base: position 11,635 of record DWTO01000346.1, read on the forward strand.
GCAGACATCCGACAAAGTCCGCAGCAGGTCGTTGGACAACCTACTGGGTGACAACCCTGCTCCGCCCCCGACGAAACTGTCCGATTTGGGTCTTTCGCAGTCCCGCCTCAACGATCGGTACCACTCGGTGGAGAGGCTGGGCGGCGCGCCCAGCGTGGGCAGCAGCAAGGGCGCGCTGGAGGGCGAGTATGGCGCGGGGGCGCGCGCGCTGCCGCCGCGCTACATCAAGTCGCAGTACGCCGGCAAGCGCGCGCCCGCCGGCTCGCACTCCAGCCGCGCCTACATAGAGAAGAGTTCCGAATTCGGAGGCGTCAGGTACGTTCGGGAACAAAATTCATTAGAATCCCTGAATTAAAAGCCCAGTGCTAGACAAATTTCTTATAATCAAATTTAATTTACAGATCTTCAGCTATGTCAGATACCTCCGAAGCGCCGAGCTTGGCGTCGCATGTTCGTCGAGTGCGCGTCCCGAGTCAGGCGTCCGACGTGGACCAGTTCCTGGACGACCTGTTCTCGCCAGTACTGGACCCCAGTATAGATGAGATGTCCGATGCGCGCTCGCTAGCCGCTAGCATTAAGGGCGGCAAGGAATACAACCGATTCATTGATAGTGTTTTAAATTGTACATATAACGAACGACTGCAAAGCTTGAGCAATGTTGAAGGTATAGAGAAATTGATAAAAGGAGGTGGAAAAGAAGAGAAAGGAAAGACCAGCAGGAAGGAATCAACAGTGGACTCCGTAGATGACTACATAACGAACCTCTTTGATCCAATTTTCATGAATGACAGTTTGAAGCGGTTGACTGACGGTGAAGGTCTTTCTGGTGCCATAAAAGGTGGTGGTGCGACGCCAAGAGCGGCCAGTGCGAACACGTCGGCTTTAAGCTTTCAACCCATGTCTTTACCACCCTCCATGCCCACCATGCCCGCCACACCCGAAGCATTAGCAGCAGCCCTGGGCTTGCATCTACCTCCCCCTGGAACAGTGGATATCAATGCTTATCATCAAAACTTACAACGAGCTTTCCTTCAAAACGCAATGGCACAAAATCTCCAAATTCAGCAGCAACTGCTAGCTCAGAACCAGGCCCTGCAGACCCTCCTAGCGGGTCAAGTAGTCGAGTCATCTGACTCAGCACCCACGTCACCAGTTCGACCGTCGACTGTAGTACATGCACAGGTCCATTCGCCGCCACGAAACTCCGTCAAATCAAGACGAGAATCAAATGAAAGTTCTTCCACAGGTGCGCCCCCGCCACCTCCCCCACCGATGCCGCCGCCGCTCCACGACATCGATCCGTCTGAAGTGCGCCCCTTCATGGACCCGTATGGTCGCGCGAAGACTGTTCGCATCGGTAAATGGAGATGGCCACCGCCAAAAGACGCTGTAGGGCAAGACATTAATCAGGATTTCACTAAGTTTAAAATGCGCCAGATACAAAGAAGACACACACCTCAAGCCCAAACTAATGGGATCGAGCATGAACCACCTCGAGGTCGATCGCGTTCAGAAGCTTCACCCGGAATCGATTGGGAGGAATTCGAAGTCGATGGACAAACTTCGTCGTCGAGGGAACCTCCGTCTCAAAGAACTGCCAGGCGAAGTTTCGAAATAGGAGCGCAAAGACCGTCTCCCGGCAGCGTTGGGAAATTGAAACTAAGTTCGGAAATGAGGCAAAGGTTGGAACGGGTAACTGCTAACCATTCTGTTCGTAGTTCGTCGTCAGCAGCAGAAACACCGCGTACCGTGAATAAGCTAGAGGACACAAGAAAATTAATGCTTGAACGTCAATTGGGTGGCGCGATGAGATGGGATGCTCCTCCACCCCCTCTACCGCCTGCGCCGCCAGGACCGGCTCCACCACCGCCCAAGTCCCCGCCGACGCCCCCCGACAGGCCGGCGCCGCCCCCGCCTGCGCCTGACATTGCTTCTTCGACGTTCGCCCAACTTCGCCGGGACAGAGACACTTTCGGCGTTCATCAAAACCGAGAAGCAGATGATCGACACGCATTCATAGCTAACTGGAGCAGTCGAAGAAAAGAAGAAAGCGAAGTATCTCATGGAGATGATCTAGCGTCTCGTTTCTTAACTGCAGATCGCCGCGAACGAAGAATGAGGGATGACTGGGGCGACGAATCGGATGTGAGAAGTTACAACGACGACAACGAACAGCACGGTCGCGACGAATGGGACTCCGAATCCGCCGCGGACAATAGACAGGAGATTCGGGATACCTACTCCGGTAGGGAAGCGTCCGAAATATATGAAATACATCCTACGAGAACTGAACGACGGAAGGAGGATAACGAATTGGAAGAACGCAATTTTGAACGCAAACGTTCTTCTCCTTACTTCGATGACTTCGAACGCTTCGATGGCCGGAAGAACTCTCGGGACATGCTGGTCGGCAGAGCGAGAGAGAGCCCCCGTTCTGACGTTGTGTTCCCACCGGAAAATAACGACACGGCGAAGAGATCAGAACGACCGACGTTCAAAACTCACATGGCTCAAAAGGAAAGAGACAGGAAACTGGAAGCAGAAAGGAGACATTCCGTTTCGACCCACGTTACGGACAAAACGGAACATATCGAACGTAAGTACTTAAAGCCTTTTATGCATCCACACGCAAGATGAGGTTGATTACAGGAAGTAATGTCAAAATTGTTTCTCCAATGTATAATTGCAAACACAAAATATACCCAAGTACATATAAACATTCTCCTCATTATATTCTGTCGGCCCAGGCGACGTGCCCGCGCCCGCGGCGCTGCTGCCGTCCGACCGCGCCTTCCTCACGTACACGCGCGTGCCGTGGAAGCTGCGCGTGCGCAAGGAGGTGTTCACCCCGCTCGAGACCTACAACGATCCCGCCGTGCTGGATCTGCTGTATGCGCAAGTGAGTCACTATAAACTAACGCTTCCATGAATCTCAAGCTCGCGCCTGAATCTTAATGCCGCAAAATATCTAACCTATCGATTCCGATACAAAAATACCCTGGGAAATATATCGACCTTAATTTAATTTCTAGACAAATACATTCTTTTTATTACATTCTGATGTATGATCGTACGTTACTTAAACATGGCTTTAAAAATAACCTTTCCTAAAACAGATCGTAAGCGACATAACGTCGACGGTGCCGTCGCTGCGCATAAGCGCGAGCGAGCGGCGCGCGGGCGCGGCGTGGCTGCGCGCGCACGGCGCGCACGGCGCGCAGGCCGGCCCGCCGCGCGCCGCCACCAAGCGCCAGGCCGTCGAGATGGCGCGCGCCTGGCCCTTCTACTTCGCGAGGCTGTTCTCCGCGCGCGTGCCGCCCGGGGAGGGCGCCGTGCTGGCCGTGTCGCATAGCGCCGTCACTATCGGAGTCAAAGGTGAGATGACCATTACATGATGTTGTTACTCATAGACAATATAAATAAATGCAAAATTAAATACTTACTGATAATTAACTCCTGCAGTTTACTAAAGTTATTATATACACGTATACGCAATAATGACGCTTGTGTATAAACAAATTGACTTAATTGCAACTTTTTCCTGACTTAAACACAATGCATATTGAACAATGCCTCTCGGTAAGGTCACGCTGTATGTTGCAAGCGTGCGCCAGGGCCTGTACGTGGTTGCGCCCGCAGGCCCGTCGGGGCTGGTGGTGCGGCGCGCGCTGGCGCTGGGCGGGCTGCGCGCCGCCGCGCCGGCGCCGGCCACGCTGCAGCTGTCGCCGGCGCGCGAGGCGCCGCTCACGCTGCACGCGCCGCTCGCGCACTTCGCGCACTCCCTTATCGCCGAGTTCGCGTTACAACAGTCACAGGTCAGTCTAACTTATATTTTGAATCTTCGCTTATGTTGCTATCATATCGTCAGGTCCCTTACGGAGCAGAGGGTACCGAATGCCAAAGTTCCTTACAGACCTGCTGCGTTTTTTCAGGAAATCAACGACACATTGTAACCCACGCAGTGTTACTTGGCAGTAAAGAAAGTTCAGACAATTGTGTTCTACCAGTCCAATTCTGAACATAACATTCTAGACTCTATAATTAAACATTTGCAAATTCATACCTAATTAGTACAGTAATCGGAACTAATTCAGGTCGTTTGTATAATATAACATATAAATGATACATGCTATAAAACTTGTTACATAAATACTGTGATGTCATTAATGAAATTAATATAACCTTCAAAACGCATCAAGCGAATGGTCGCTACGACATACGACTAACAATAGATACCTAATGATTTCGAAACACAGATAACACACTACAATAATATAGTCTCGAAACATCTATAGGTTCAAACCGCTGCAATATTTTCAACTGTGTCCGAAATCTACTCTGTGTATATATTTTATCAAATATTGTTATATATAAATTTGTTATATTTTATAGGAATGGCTCTAGCCACTCACACATGTGCTCATCATTCATGTAGGTATATAATAAATACATATATGTACTTGTGGGTGGTCTCACAGCTAACAGACGCTAATAAACAAATCAAATAGGTGTCGGAACAGAGATCGGGCTTAGGTCTAAACATTGTGTATAGAGTTATCAACCTTCATGTTTATGTAGTGTCCGGTGTTGTCCTGGCTAGTTTTAAGCACCGTCCTGAGTTTTTAAGAGCCCTAAAAATTACGTACCTATATTAAATTGTTTGCGTCACTTTCTTCTTTCGTTCTTTGCAATCTCTACTTCACGGGTGGTTTATCACTACTTTTTTTTTTACATTTAAAACATAAAATTACGCTTGTTATCCCCAAGAAGTAGCCAGAGGAGTGGGGTACACTCCCTCGTTCCACCAGTTATGTTTACCCCCACTATGAAATAAGTGTTGAGTCTATTGCCCATACACCGGGCACATATTCAGACTCCGAGCCATTATATAAAATGTAAATTAGAAAAATTCTATACTGCCCGACCCGGGAAACGAACTCAGGACCTCCTGATCGGCAGTCGCACTACAACCAGCTTGACCAATGAAGCATTTATTTAACGATTATATAAAAGTATATTTTGCATGCACTTCGCTCCTCTTCTGGTTAACATTTCCTCATTGCGAATCTTCATTATAATGTTGACATTTTAAAATTGACGATGACTGTTCAATATCAAATGTACATTCAACGAAACATATACCATATTGTAACATGTCTAGGGACCAAATTGGTCTGATGAGTTCTGCCGCGAAATTATTTACGGTCGAAATCGAATGAGTCAGCAACAATCGGCGCGTCATTTAAAAGTAAAATCAATGCAACATTGTGAACATTTAAGCGTTCGTTACTTCCGATGTTATGCAATGTTTTTAATACATTACCCAATAAGTAATTAGTGTTGGTTGAAGTGTACGTAGATGGTGTTCAAGGTAATTTAAACTTTTAAACTAAATACATATATACATGAATATGTGGGTCATATCGTGTATCGAGTGTGTTATATATAATGCCGTTTCTTAATCTTACCAATACGTAAATACATATTATGGCCGGGTTGTTTCAGTGGTTATGGTCGGTGAACTTACGGTATTCATTCATTCATTTATAGTATAGATGTGTCTATCGCGGATGTAGGTACAAATTTAATAACGTAACAGAAATACAGGAATCACACTTAGAATTGCTGCTAGGTAGAAGATCTTACACAAATTCGACTTTAAAGTCAAATTTGAACATTAGAATAAAGTAATATTTAACATAACGCTGTACCAAACGTTGCACGTTGTACCAAATATAAAAAATACGTACGTAACTTCACGCCTGTAATCACCGAACGGGTAGGCAGAGGAGTGTAGTACACCTCCATGTTACACCAATTACGTTTACTCCCACTATGGAATAGATGGCGAGCCTATTCGCATAAACCGGGCACAAATTTAGACTCCGCGCCACTAGTAGACCGTCTAAATTTAAAAAAATCAGTAGTGCCTGACCTGGGATTGAAACCCAGGTTCTCCCGATCGACAGTCGAGCATGCGACCAAGACGATTAATGAGGTAGGCAATATTTATTTGTTTTAATTTTACACCGTACCCATAACCGATACTAGTCATAATACAAGCATTATTCTTGAGAAGGAATCAAACCCACGACCCGCACTCAGTCCTCAAGTTCACTAGGCACTGGACTAAGTAATTATTTAGCTATCATCGATCTCCGTATTAACCGCAGTATACATAATTATGTTCAGTACTAATTGTAATTTCATGGCCTGTGTTAACGTAGTAATGTGCGTAATTGATACAGTTATAATTGTTGGCTCTACTCAGTCTCAATAACTCTATCGAGGCATGTGTGTATATTAAGTTGAGTCCACATTAAGTACATGTTTTAAAGCTTTTTTTACGTAACACTTCCAGATTGTTAAAATTGTAACATATCATAAGACCGTGCGCAATAACAGTTCAATACGGCTTTCGTGTCTGCAATGCAATATCTCGCCTATGTCTCTTCGAAGGGTTAGGCAGAGGAGTGTAGTGCACACCCACGTTTTCCCGTTTACGTTTATTTTCACTCGTACTGTGTGTTCACGTTGTTATATAATTACTAATTACGTAACATATTTTGTATATATTTCACCCACACTAATAAAACCCGCCAAATAACTGTTTAAATAATGTTGTCTAAGCCTGCACTCAAGTTAATAAAATAAAATAGTGTGTTTGTGTGTGTGTGTGTGCGGTTGTAGCAGACGGCGCAGCCTCGCATCATCTCACATCTTGATTTTATTATCTCTCATGGCAGTCATGGCTAATATAAAAAGCTAGTTTATATATGCAGTTTTCATAGCTAAATGTCGTATGCAAATTTAAAAACTAATTTTAAATATACGAGACTGTGAAATATTATTTAATAATAATATACTCTTTCCTATGCGTGGAGTAGTTTACGCTAACAATTGACGTTTTCAATGTACTCGTTTATTATACATACTTAAGTACATGGCCATATAACTCTATAATTGACCATAGGTACATAAATAGCATTTAACTATAAAATTCTAATATTTCATCGATTTTATATTATTGCTTAAATTGATGTTAATTCGTCTGACATTTTTTTAATGAGATTTAAATTAAAACATACGAACCTTGATCTTTTCCTGCCGTTTCGTGGCTTAGACGTGGATCCGTCGTGAACAATATATCACCAGTTTGTTGAAACACTGCTTTAAATGTCAAATTTTAAATTTCTATACATGTTTGATGCGATCGATATTAAAGTTACGAACATCTCATTATTAATGACGGGTTCGTATGTTATAGAATACATTTCAATTGTGTAAGCTACACGTATGAGCGCAGATAGCGTAGTGGCTTAGAATTCCATCTTTGTGGATCTCCGGTTCGTGTACCTGGCAAGCAATCGTAAGTCTATGCGTACATCCCGTACGGCGGAAATGCAGGCGCGATTTTGTATTCTTTATTTATACAAACAAACTTATCGAATAACATTCGCCAATTAGTTAAATCCAGCGTAACCATAGTGCTTATGGCTCCCGTTAGGAGTCCGTTACACTGACCGCGCCGGTTCCGCTATACAGGCGGCTGATAGATGACTCGCAGTAGCCGCGGAAAGCGGGAAAGTAGCTTATTTTTATATAGTCACTAGTTATCATTGAAATTTCTTAACACTACCTGTTCAGAACTTACGTGACCTGAACCTCTTATGTAGTAATAATATGTCAAATCTGAGGATCATAAATAAAATATCGTACGTACGAAATTTCGCGTGTCAAGTAGTTGTGGCGTAACGGTGATGCGGTTTATAAATACATGCATTCCTCATATGGTGTAACTATGAATGTATTCATTTTATGTCTTATGTCTTTATCATATATTTCAATAATTGAGTTATCAAATTATTGTCCTATGTTTAAAAAACTTAACGGCTAACTGAGAAACCTCCGATAAAATATTATGTGTTGAAGACTTAGAACTTGAACTAGAACTAGAAGACTATAAAACTTTGAAAATATTGTCTTTTGCAAATAATAAAGTGTCTTTAGTATATATGTACTTACATATAAAAACGAAATACCACTCCTTAATTTATCAAAATATGCCTGAAACTGAAATGAATAAGTTCAAAGCTCGTTTACTTTCGCTATAAGGTTCAAATGCTAACAAGTGAAGTTGACGCAAAATCAACTTAGTCAAATAAGGCATGCACGCTTATAAAATTGAATTTTTTCAGATAGTTGCCTTATAGATATAAAGATTTCGTAGTGCTTAACCCGGGAATTGAACCCAGGACCTCCCGATCAGTAGTCGCACATGTAACCAACACGGCCGACGAGGCAGTCGTGGTACATAATTGTACCGTGAGTTTAAAGTGTTCACAAGAATAAATAAATTGTTAGGAATACAAATCTATGATATTTCATAACAGAACATTTTGAAGTGCGCGAGTGATGTAATAAATATGGAAAAAACCACAGAGAGAACTGAGCTAGGTGTGAAATTTAGTTACAATTGTGTAATGAGCATTATTTGAATACACTTAATAAATTATATTATACTCTTATAAATTACCTACATTTTTATGTAAATATTAATCGCTATGCGCAAAGCGAATGTTAAAATGATCTTACCTCTTTTTATTATGGGACAAAAACCCACTCTATTACATTGTAAATATTATAGAAATCTATTGTGGCCAAAAATATTTAAAATTTTAAGAGGCATATAGATAATATTCAGCATATTAAAGTAAAACGATGTATGAGTAGATATATTCCAAGATAAATTTATCATTTCTTTTTCGATATTTAAATAGTTTTACACAATAAACGTCGTATATTTACATACATACATACATAATTATAAGATTGATATTAATAAGTAAAAGAGAAATTTGACAATAAATAAAAGAGAAAACTGCGTAAGTGCAAGCAATATTAGGGTCATCGGTGCATTTCCAAATATGAATAGATATTCCGCAGCGAGGCGGAAGGCGCGGGGAAGTGGAGAATGGCTCACCCGTCCATTAATAACACCAAGTAACGAAATTACTTCATTTCCGCCAACTTTCGCTCTTATGTGCCTACCATAAAGGTCACAATTGCAAACCAGAGCATCGTCATATGATCGGAGTAAATACACTATCGTAACTTATTTGGTATGGAATGTAAAATAAGTCAAAACATAAGATTCTGGCATTGGGTAAAAACTAGTTATATCCGAACACATGTTAACACCTCGTTCATAATTCAAACTCAGAAATTAAATTACCATCAGAAAGAACTCAGAAACCTAGAACATTAGTATGGATACACTTGCAACTTATTTTGTATGGAATGCATTATGAATCAGAACGTAAATAATATCCTAGCATTTAAACCTTGTTACTTCTGAAACGACCTTGATCACAATTTCCAACTGATGCCCCGACGATGATCCGAACGTACGGCGCTTGGGAATGTCAACACGGCGGAAGGCTGTCGTACATACACCATGGCGTGCCGGCGGCGCGGCGGCGCGGCGGCGCGCAGTCGGCACGCAACCGCGCACCGCGCGCAACATGCAGCGCCCGCGCCTGTCCGTCGCGATGCGCGACAACTGGCGCCACCTGCAGCGCGTGTACGGCTTCGAGCTCGATTGCGACGACGGCCCGCCGCCGCGCCGCGCGCCCAGCTTGGACTCCCTGATCAACTCGTCCGAGGCCGCATCCAGCGCGGATGCGTCGGCCCCGGAGGACTCGGACTCGGGCGCGGACACCCGCGACACGGAGCCGGTGCGCCGTCAAACGTCTAGCCCCGAACGTAAGAAGTGCCCTCAAAGTTTCTCGTCCTCCTCCAGTGGACATATGGAGACGATCCACGAGGAGACCTCGGAACCCAAAGTGTCAGTGAGGGAGATCCTTGCCCGGTTCGAAAATTTAACTGAAAAAACTGATTTACCACAAAACAATCCACCGAGTAATTTAACTGTGAAAAATACTGTGAGCGCAGTCAAGTCTAGTGTAAGTATAGCCATCGGTTTTATGGTACTTTATTTTCCACAGTATTTATTCTCAAAGAGATGTGCCGGTGACGGGCGACTATGTAAATTGACAAGATTCCGTACATTTAGTTTGGACTTTCGTAACTTTTTCTTTCACTTAGAGTCAATTTAAATCTATAAAGCGACCGACCATGCTAATTGTTTTATAAAGTGTGAAAAGTACAGTAATCTCAAATTACGGTAAAGGGTAAAATATTTTCAAACATCAATTATTTTATCACAAAAATATGTAAAATGGAATAAATATAATATAATATCTAAATGTATCAAAATTCGTTATCAATTTGTTTATAATATATACGCATTTGTTTACGCCCCTGCGAACGTTTAATAAGTGTTATGGAGCCTGAGAACCTCGCCTCATTGTTGGAGAGTGACATAAACAGATAAAAATGTTCCAAGGAAACTATTCGCGTTATAAAACAATTGAATTAATTTAACATTTCGTTAATTATTATGTGTGACATATCTCTACACTACTATTTAAGATATTAAAAGTTTTACTTTAAAGCCAGCATGAAATGCATAGATTACGAACAAAGAAACTTCAATCTAATCTAATCATTATTTCAGTTATATAACAATTTTGTTTTCCCACAAACATTAATATGTAATAAAAAAAAATTATTAAATTATAATGATCTTAATGTCACAGCTCTGCGATTTCTATAGAATACACTCTGATTCTATAGAACTCATAGATATAGCATAGCATAGTATCCTACATCTATGATAAAAATGTCATTTGTATATGACACAAATATTTAAAATTTTACTATCAATACAAATGTCATAAAAGATG